>PVIA01003491.1:0-166606 GCA_004024845.1 Tonatia bakeri | reverse complement strand
CTGTTCTCTATTTCAGTGTCTTTGGTTATATTTTGCTTGTTTCTTTGTTTTGTTCTTTAGGTTCCTGTTAAAGGTGAGATGATATGGTATTTGTCTTTTACCGCCTGGCTTATTTCGCTTAGCATAATGCTTTCCAGTTGCATCCATGCTGTTGCAAAGGGTAGGAGCTCCTTCTTTCTTTCTGCTGCATAGAATTCCATTGTGTAAATGTACCATAGTTTTCTGATCCATTCATTTACTGATGGGCATCTAGGTTGCTTCCAGCACTTGGCTATTGTAAATTGTGCTGCTATGAACATTGGGGTGCAAAAGTTCTTTTGGATTGGTGTTTCAGGATTCTTAGGAGATAATCCTAGCAGTGGAACTGCTGGGGCAAGAGGCAGATCCATTTTTAGTTTTCTGAGAAAATTCCGTACTGTTTTCCATAGTGGTTATACCACTCTGCAATCCCACCAATAGTGCACTAGGGTTTTACTTCTAAGATACATAATTATTAACCTTTTAGTGAGCACATTTGCCTCAGAGTTACAGTAAGCATTTTTAGTAATACCTTTCCCACATGTTATTAAGGTATAGGAATGCCATTAGTTGTCTTCATTTACATGACTAGAGGGATGCTTTCACTTGAGAATGTTTGGATATTCCCTGCCTTTTCCTAGTTATCCCTGCCCCCTTTTCCTTTGAACATCAGTACAAACAACCAACCTGCCAACTCAATAGACGTTTCAGGAGAAAACTGGGAAAGGTATATATTAAATTTGTGAAGCCCTTGGTGACAATTCTTCTCCTAAGAGCATAGGTTTTGTAAATCTAAATTGACCTCAAACCCACTTATTACCAACTTTGTCACCTTGAGCAAGTCACCTAAATTTCCATATGTATCATGTAGGGATCTTATGTGGATTAATTAAAACATTTACAAATATATCTATAATAAATATATGAAAAAAGCTCATTTCCTTCTTTTATCAGCATGCTGGGCACTATACTTAGAAAGTACAGACCACTGGAAGAAGTAGGTCCATGCCCAGACCTGAGTTTCAAGCTTGGATACTGAAGAGGAGAGACGGGGGAGGCTCCTGCTCATTGGGACACACAGCCCCTTCCTACCATCTGAAAGAACTGGTGGGGTTTGAGGAGTATTGTTCTATAACTTTGGATAGGTGTGGTGGAGGTAATCACAGGAAAACATTCTTTCAAGTTCCTTGCCAAAAATAGAGTATCATTCTCTTCCACCCTTTGGATTTTGACTTCAGGCAGAGCAATAAAGTTACAAAATGGGCCTAGGGTTTGAAGAGTAAGCACACAAAGATAAGCAGAAGACATCCTCCTTCTAGTGTTGTCAACAGAGAGAGGGCCCAGCACAATAGAAATGGACCCAAATCTACCTCCAAGTTATCTATTGTTTACCACAAAATTAGCAGCTCTCCAGCTCTTGAGGAAAACAGAAACAGCCAAGTGGGTATTTATGTCTAAGAAAAAAATCAGAGAGACAAGGCAGCTATTGCCAGAAACATTGTTCTAACTTAAGCATTGCTCTTCTTTGTCTTTTGTATGTTCTCAGTGCAGGCCAGACCCACTTTAGCAAAAGGAGTAATAGCTGGTTTTTTCCTACTGGTATCAGAAGGCTTTGTTAGTTCTTCTCGCATCCTTTAAAAAGCGCTCTTAAACAGTCCCTGTTAGGCCATCATGCCTTCCAGCTAAGTGTGGACTGTCATGGAAGCTAAGATTCAGGCTGGCTTTCCTTGCCCATAGCCTGCAAATCACAGCAGAGTCATAGGAAGAGCTTGGAATGAGGAAACTGATGGGCAAGAAGGTGGACATGAGGCTCCTGTAGGGTTTTACTTGCACAGGCAAAGTGGCAACGAAACTGCAAGCAGGCTTGCAGTATGACTCCATTCATTGTTTCATCAGTGGCTGTTTATTTTATTCACTCCTTTGGTTGAAAGCCAATGAGTGACATGTGGGATTAGCCTTAGAGTTAGAGGCCAGGCATTTTGGTGGCATTTGCTATCAAAACTGAGATGAGATCAATGTTTGACCTGGGCCACAATCAGTAGCCCTTAAGCTTGGTGAAATTACCAGTACTTGCCACCTTCCCTCACTGGCATTTTACCTTCTGAGCACACCCTGTTCACATTGTAGTAGTTTTTACCTTCAGCTTCGAAGCCTCCTAGACTTTGCTTGGGAACCAGAGGGCTTCCAAGTCTCAAGAAGTCACCTCCAATCATTGTCGACGAGTAGGGCTTTGACAAAGACATATAAGATTTGAAATGGCATGCAATTCAGTCATAAAGAGTCTATTGACTTACACTGGTCTAGAAACAAACAAAGGCCAAATGTCCCAAGTAGGGGGTCAAATAGCAGCCCCCCCATAAAGATATGTTACCTTATTTTGAAAAAGGGCCTATACAAATATAATTATGTGAAGGATATTAAGATCTTGAGCTATCATTCTGGATTATCTGAGTGGGCCCTTAATCCAATGTCAAGTGTCCTTATAAGATATATGCAGAGGGGAGACACACAGGTCGAAGTGGAGGAATGTGAAGAGAGAGGCAGAGATGGAAATGACGGCAAGGACTGCCAGCAGCCACCAGCAGCAAGGACAGATTGCTCCAGAGACTCTGCAGGGAGCCCGGCCTTGCTGCGTTCTGGATGTCTGGACTCCAGAACTCTGATAGAACACATTTCTGTTGTTTTAAGCCACCCAGAGGGTGGCCATTTGTTCCAGAAATCATATGAAACATGTTGGTGATGGTATTGGATTCAGGGAAGAGCCCATGGACCAAAGGGATTCTCAAGGAGGCTTTTCATAAAAAAAAAAAAAAAAAAAAAAAAAAAAAATTCTGCTTTTGGTTCTTTGTAGCAGTGCTATTGATGTATTCTATTTTTCTCTCTAAACTCTAATCCCTCCTTTTATTAATATATCAAGAGAAAACAAGACAACCTTCTGTCATCCTCCCTTAAAGAAACTGGTTATTGTGGGCATGGGGTGTGCTTCCTAGGACATACTGAGAACTTTTCCATTCCCCTTCCTTACATTCCAGTCACTCAAACAGCCTGTCCAAGGTGTCTGATTCCTGCATTAGGTGTTTATTAGTGTCCAGAAGCTAATTTTTAGCCATCTTAGGTTCTTTCTCCTCTGCTTCTCTACAGGAGAAGGCTATGACCAAGGAAAGGTTGTACGTTTCTTGTTTCAGTTTCTTACCTACCAAAATGGAAACTTTCTAAATCTTACCTGAGCCTTAACACACCTTTTGTTTACAGGGCGCACAGAAGTAGTTCTAAGGGATAGACTTTCTCCGTTGTGACTTTTAGAGCCTCAAAACATCAATTTTTAAGTTAGCCAACACACGAGATAAATATTTTAACTACCATTTTATTTCCATCCAGGCCAAGGAACAATTCAGGAAGGGTTCTGTTCTGAGTAGACAGACCAGGAAGTGTGGAAGGCTGCCGATGCTGTTGTTTTGAAGTTGGCCTGTCAGTCATCATGATTGAAATGTAACCCCGTTGACTTCCACAAGTGTAATAAAATGCTTTGAGAAAGGTTGCAGAATTGTAGGATGTAATAAAGTCTGCTCAGCTTCATTTCCAATGCCGCGGGGTCCTAGAGAACGAGGCCCACTTCCTCATGCCTTGGGATTTGTTCACGTTACTTTTCATGCCTGGGAATGATGGACATAAAAACAGACACTTAAGTTAGAGTTGATAGCAATTTTGGAGTCAGAGCAATAAATAAAATGTAAGTTTGCTGACCACTAATCTGTTAGATTGACATTAACATTGTACCGAGGCCAGGTAGTTTTGGGAAGATTATGTGAAATAGGTAGGTTCCAACCCTCCTGATGCCTGTCCCACCTTGATCTTCATGTTTCCTACAGCTTGTACCCACAGCCCATGCTTCAGAAGTCAGCCACATGGTCTTTGTAAGAGTCTATTTTATGGACACAAGGCTTACATAAAATTGAAGCCATTTCAGACCTTGAGTAATTAGGCAAGAACAGGTTCTCAAACAGAGCTGTTATCAGAATTACCTGGTGAGCTTCTTAACAAACACAGTTCTTGGGTCTTTCCCCAACTTCCTGAGTCAACATGTATGGGGAGAGGCCCAAAATCTGGAGAGAACTTCCTAACAAGCCCTTCATGTGAGTCTGACATTCTCAGCCCCTGAATTTGAATTATTGAGAAAGTGTGTAGCAGGCTAAATCAGCTTTGCTTCAAGGCCACGTCACCTCAAATATCTGGGCCCAGGCCTAAAACAAATGATTTCTTCCCACAGAATAGAAAAGGTGGTGGTAGTTGAGGGTTAATCCTATTAGGAAAGATAATTCCTAGATCATAGCAATGCATTTCATAGCTCTGACACCCTCCTGTATCCCAAAGGAGAATCTGTAGGAGCCTTGGCTTCTAGCCTCAATGAGAAGTGTCAGAAAAGTGGGTGTGGTCAGGAACAGGACTAGGTGAGGCTCCTGGCTTGGAAGACATTGGAAAAGCAGAGGACTGCAGCAAAAAGAAAGTTCAGTAGGAGGGGAAGAAGGATGAGGGATTTATGGGCCAGGTTTCATAAAATTTGGGGAAGATTGAAAGGGTATTAGGAGATGTTTGGGGTAGCTGCCATAGGTGTGATATATAGGAAGAGATCCTAAGGAATGGCATTGGGAAGCACAGATGGACCTCCCTTTCAGTGTTCTCAAGGCATTTCAGTGAAGATTGAAATAGCTTTTACTTGTTATTTGCAGCCCTGAGTGCAATACACCTGGGAGGCTGAGGTGCAAAGATCCAGCCATCTGGCAATTCCAGTGTGAGTTCAAGGGTACCCCAGTACATTACAGCCTCTCTACATGGAGAGGGTTTTCAGTGAGTCTAGCACTACCCTCTTCCTATAACCTCATAACAAAGCCAGAGAGCAAAGGACAGGCAGAACCTTCCTTGGAACTATATCTGGCCCCTTCTGGAATCTAGAACATGGAAGTCTAATCAGTTCTGCTTCAGCCTTCACATCTGAGCTTAAGATCTGCTTCCCCTAGATCCACTGATGTCTGTATGTGAGGGGTGGAGAGTGGGGTGTATGCAACAGTCAGTTTGTACCCCTTGGAGAAAGGGGCCTGTTTCATTCCTTTATGACATTGGGATCATCCCCTATTGTGCCCAGCACCACCCATCTTGTCTGGACACACAGGTCACCTCCCAATCATTCATCATTGCCCTTGTCCTTGAACAGTTATTGACTTTGAGTCAGAGGCACCTGTGCAGGCCTGAAAATGGATGTGCCCTTTCTTTTCCTCCGCCTCGCCTGTCTAGGGCAGATTTATGTCCTAGGAGAAGTTTCTTTCAGTTTTATTTTTGGTCTTTTGAACATTGTGGCCTCATGTTATTTCCCGCACCCGCCCTTCCCAACCCAGCCCTGTAATTTCTGAATCTCTGTGGGTGCCGCTATCCATACCTGAGCAGGCTTTCTGTCAGAGTACTTACAATGCTCTGGAAGCCATCCCTTATACAGCTTTGACATCCAAACTGTTGGCCTAACTTCTTAAGGCTCTGTCTTCTGCAGTTATTTTTTCTTTTCTTCAACTAGTATGCAAGCTCATGGGAAGTAAACTGCTTTTCCTGCCGGAGTACAGCAAGTGGACGTGCCTGGCTTTGACAAGGCTTGGGCCTGAAGGGCAGCCTTGTCATATTGGCTATATGTCTCCCAGTGATGTGAAACATACACTGGGGATGGAGGGGGATGGAGATGACTGAGTGGGCTGATACAGGAAAGCACTCGGAGCAGTGCTTTATCAATGCTTTATAAGTACTCACTAGTGTAGGCCTCTGTTATCATATTATTGTTTATGCTCTATCGCAGTGCCAGTCAGAAACCAGAAGGCAACAGAGACCCATGAGTGTCCAAGCAAGTGCATGTCAGTACTTAGCTCCATGGGGGAGATTATACCTGATTCTGGGAGAGTGTGCCTCTGGGCAACGTGCTTATCTTCCTGTCTTCTGATCAGACTTCACACACTATGCACCCTTCTCCTGGTCTCTAGTTTCCTTCAATACCACCATCAGGCAGCAGTATTTTCAATGCTCTCTGGGCAGATCAACAAAGGTATTTATCGACATATAAGGCTTAGAGGAGGGTGCAGAGAGGTGAACGACGATGTCCTGAAGGGGATTCCATCTCATTTGGGGAAACACTTGGGCAGGGTGAGGCAGTGCAGCAGCTGATCAGGTCCAGGTGAGCAGTCCGGAAAATGTGCACTTCTGGAGTTCTGAGAGCAGAGAGCTCAGGGTGCCTGAAGTTCGACTGGTGATGAACATGGGAATGATTGTGATGCTTCTCAAATATTTCTAAGTTCCTAATAAACACAGTGGCAGGTGAACTGACTGACCCCTCTCCACTGCAAGGCTGGGCTTGAGGAATAACAGGTCATACAATGAAGCTCATGTTCAGGGGTTTGCTTTGCAGAGTAGGGGATGAAGGCAAAGGGGAAACTCCATTGCTCTGAACAGTGAAGGGATTATTTTGAGGAGCTTTGCATTTGGAAAGAAATTAAAAATGGCTAATGAAGAACATTTGGATGACTTTTAAGTATGGTTTCCTGTATGGATGCACTGTGATCTTCTCATTCATCTTTCCCTTAAACCTTCAGGAAGGTCTTTGAAGTCAGTTTCCATTTTGTTGTCATGACTAAGTGAGCACAGGGTGAAAGCAGAGGTACCGAAGGGCTCCTGATTGGGGTGCCAAAGGACCACCCTGACTTCTCCCAGAACGTGCAGGTGCTGTGAGGCTTGATAAAGTCTTTCTCCACAAAAAAATGGGGCTGAGTCCCATTTTCAACAGATCTCACCATCCTCTGCAGGCGTTCAAAGCAACATCTTTTTATTAAGTGTGCATATGGAGGCATACAGGCCATTGACCCAAAGAAAGAGTCTCTTCTGCTTTGAAGCTAAAAAATAGGTCTATGTCTCTGTCTTCTGTAGGTGAATGTGGATGGGCACTGGCCACAGTTGGTCTCATTTGATAGAGTATAAAAGGCAGATATGGGACCACAAAAACTCAACAGGCTTTTGTTTCCTTAAGGTAATGTTTTTAAACTTGGCTGCTCACTGTAATCACCTGGGGAGGTCTAAGAAATGCCCTGCTGCCATTCCAGCTGCAGAGATTCTGCTCTAACCAGGCTGCCGTGTGGGCCTGGCCTCTGGAGGGGAATCACTGACAGTTATGTGATGGTGAGAAGCTCCAAGCTGTCTCCTTCTTGATCCCGTAATATACTCCACATGCCGCAAAGCAACTCAGGTGCTGGAGATAGATTTCAGCAGGTTCCAGTTGCAAATGTTCAGTCTCTAGTAAGGCTGTCTGTTTTCTGCACTCTTAGAACAGCCACACAAACAGGACAAGTGCTGTTCTTCACAGGCAGTGATTCTTGCCCATGGGAAGGACAAAAGTGACCTGCTTTACATCCACACCAGGGCTGACACAGGATGGTTTTAGAACCAAGTGATCATGTTCTCCAATGTAACATAAAACCCCTCTGCAACAGCTCCCTTCTTTGAAAAGTAACTCTCATTTCCTAGCAGGCCAGAGGCAGACAGCCGTGGAAAGGTCATTCTGCTCACACCAAAAACAAGGTGAGCAATTTTCTAAGGGCAGGCACCCCTGACCTCTGCTTTTCAGCTTTTTCTTAATAAACTGAAATCAGGAATTGGACCACAAAGCCACTGGTGGCAATCTCTTACAGAAAGTGGGTAAAGGCAAAGGTAGGGGAGAGATGGCAAGGATCAGACAGCCACTCTGATTAGTATCTCCATGGCAACACAATTGTCCTTTCATCTAGAAACAGGGAGGGTTATCCCAAGTGCAGTGGCCAGAAACCCAGCACTGTGAGGCTGGACTTCAGAGAGCAGGGCAACTTCCCGACAAGGTCCCTAACTCACAACTGTTCTTCTGTGACATGTCACACATGCTGATTAACACAACTTCTTGTGATGGGAAAGTGTAAACAGGGTCTATTTCCCAGTGCTCCAAGTTCATGTCCTTCAGGGCAAAGAAAGCAGCTGTGGACACCATGTTGTGTGGCCAGCCTCCTCAGGAGGGGGGATGCAAACTTCTGTTTTTGCAGTGAGATTGGGGCTGTCCTTTGTGGAGTGACCACAGATTCAGCATTGCATGTTCTTTGAAGAAATAAATCAAATACGAACAGCAAACATGCAAGAAAGATGATTGCCAAGCTTGTTGCTGTGGGTGATTTACCACAGCCCAGGAGGGTTCATCCTCCCCTTTATCCCACAGTGTCCTGGAGAAAGAAATGCCACAGGCCTTGATGCTCAGTGGTGGAAGTGAGAAGGCAGAACAGGGAAACCCACCCTGGAAACCCAGGCTCCACCTTGGGTATGTGTTTATTGGCCCCTCAAAGCCAGAAGGCTTCTGTCTTCCACATTTGCTCCATTTACATCCACTTGCCCTCGTCTGTGCCTAGCGAAGACTCTCCCTAAAAGGCTTTCTCATTCTGGTGGAGCTCATGAAGAACAGGCTTTATTTGTCTGTAAATCTTCAGTTGATATTACTTTTCCCTGAAACTCAGTCAAAATGAAAAAAGATTACTTTATATATACTGGTGTTTTTTGTGAGAGAAACTAATTTTGGGAAAGAAAGTTCCTGCAATGTGAAACACTTTCCCTTCCTTCAAGCCCTCCAAAGGGGCAAAGCAAAAGCTAAAAGGCATGTGTGCTTTGTCATTTACCTTGTCTGACAGCTCCTTCTTATCGTGCTTTTGAGGGTGACCTTCCTCTGGCATATCCCTTTGCTCTAGTGTGCACTCCTGTCGTAATAGAATTTCAAAACTAAGCATGGAGCAGGCTACCTTTGATAATTAATGGCTCTGAGAGTTTGCTGAGTGTGTTATTTAATTAATGGCACTTGTGTCTGGAGTGTGTACAACTGTGCCAATAAAAGGTGCATTTGCTAAGGGATTATAGACAAATACTCAGAGATTGTCACATTGAGAATTTGTAGGTGATTATAATTTTTCCTCTCTACCATTTAAAGGTACTGAATTTTGTATATTTGGTATAGTTCTGTTATTTTTGCCTTGTATGTGAGCTTATATTACAATTAAAAATCCTTAGGCTAATGGATAAAAATCTGTTATGGGGAACAGGGCCTTTTATCAACAATACAAAGATGAAATCTTCCCTGCTATATTTTGAGCATGAAATTGATGGTCAAATAGGTTATGGTTTACTTCAGCTACTCACAAATAGACTGATCTGGATTACATTCAAGTTTACTTGGGACCTGTTGATCAAGGATTGAAAACTGGCAAGGAAACACATTTGAAGGCTATTGAGAATATAAAGTAATGCACACCAACCTGCTTGTCCTTAGATGCTGGTGCTTAGAATGAAATGTAGATTGTGAAAAGACAAAGATGAACATATCATGTACAGAAGCATCAGCAGTCCGTAAGGGAAATCTCTATGGATCTGCCTGTGTGTTTTCAGATGGAGAATTTGGCAAATGCAAAGGGCCCAATTTTAAGCCTGTACTGTCACTATGTGAGCCTGGGAAAGTTATATCTGCTGTCTGGACCAGTCTTCCTCTGTAAAACAATGGGCTGAACTACACACTCTCTAAACACCCTTCCAGCCCAAAAATGCTCAGTAGGGACATGGAAGCTGACTGAAAGGAGAGTCCCACTGATAGGAGAGATAGCTGATAGCTCACTTTTGGGACTTGGGGATAATTTTGCCAGAAAGGGGCCTCTGAGGATATGCAGAGCCATAGAAATGTGCCCTTTTCAGAGCTACAGGCTTGCCTGTTCTCCAAAGCTCAGCCAGATGGCCCAGGAGACAAAGCCTCAAACTAGGAGCCTCTCCTCCACCAGAGACCTCCTCCCACTCGGACAGGCAGTGGACATAGAGGCACTGGCTCAACAGGCTTAGATGGAGTCAAAAGAGAGGCTGGAGGCTGTGCACAGCACATTCTTCCTCCTGGGAGGGAAGAAAAAAGTCATTTGTCCAGAGCATCTGTCAGCCAATGCCGGTGCTAAGGTGGGGGAGGGGGTGTGCAGTCTTATATGTGGAACCTCATTGTCTTCACTTCCGCTCCCTGAAGTAGATGTCACACCCCCATTTCACAGCTGAGAAAAGCTCACACAGTTAGTAAGTGCAGGATTGGAACCAGATCTGCTTCATTCCAGAGATCAACCTCTTTTCACAATTGCACTGTCCAGTATGATAGCCACTAGCCATATATGGCTAATGAGCACTAAAAATGTGACTAGTCTAAATTGAGATGTGCAGAAAGTGTAAAATATCCACTAGGTTTCAATGACTTAATCTAGTAAAAGAATGTAAAATATCTCAATAGATTTTTATCTTTATGTAATATTTTATATTATAAATCTTTGTTATAAAGATATTAAAATAATAATATTTGGATATATTGGCTAAAGACATATTATTAACATTAATTTAACCTGTGGTTAAAGTGGCTTCTGGAAAATCTAAATGATGTGTGTGGCTGGCATGCTGTTCCCATCAGACAGTGCTGCTCGGTGACGATATCCTGGGGCCCAGGTCTGGGTCAGCACGGAATGGCACTGGCCTGGGTTGCCAGAAAGTGGTGGGCTCCACGAGTGTCTGAAGAGTTAATTTAGTACTTAGGAGCATGGGCTGTGGGTTCAAGTTAGGCTTGTGATTATTTGCTGTATAACCTTAAGTTACTTTGCCTATCTGCGCCTTGGTTCCATCATCTACAAAATGAGAAAATAGTAGTATCTCCCTCACAGAATTGTTATGAGGACTAAACAGGACACAAGTAAGGCACTTACCACAGTACCTGGCCCAGAGACAGGTCTAGACTCTGAAGAAATGTCAATTATTGCCACTTACTCATTTACTCAGCAAGGGTTTTTGAGCACTGTAACAGACTAGGAGCTGTTCTAAGTGTGAAAGACAATGGCCCTGCCCTTGGACACGTACTTGCTAGTGGGGGATAATGACAAAACTATACTATGATGGTAGATGATGGTGAATACGATGAAGAAAAATTAGGCAAGTTTAAGGTATTGCGAGAAACAGTGGTACTAATTTACATGGTCTTTCTAAGCAAGCGACATTTGAGTCAAATGCTGAATAGAAGGAGGAAATGAGAGAATTCCAGACCGAGGAGGACAGCAGGTGCCAGGGGCCCGGGTGGGAGCTGTTGGAAGTGATCCACTAACAGCAAGGAAGCAGGAGACTGGAAGTGAGGGTGTGGGGTGGAAATCACAGAAGAGGAGTCTAGATGTTATCTTAGTCCTTTACTGTGGCCTGTAAGTGATCAGATCCTGGCTGGCTTTCCAAAGTAGGGAGAAGGGACATGATCTGGCTTCTCATTTAAAAGGCTCATAATCCTAATACATTTCCAATTACACATTATATATATATATAATGTATAAAATATATATTTCTTTTTAAATGATCTTTGGTGAATTTCAGGAGATAGATATATAATGTAATGTTAAGGTACATACTCAACAATTGACTATGATATTCTATATAAAGAAGTTATATTTTTAAATGTAGTATAAAGAAAGCTTACCCAGAACACAGGGAGTTCTAATTTTTAGTAAAAATACTTTTCATTTATATTTTCACCATTGGTCCTTTAAAGGATTAAAAAAATTAAAATGAACCACACACAAGATCTTTCATTTAAAAAAAAAAACTGCCTTAATAAATAACAGATCCTTGAGAGGAGAGTGATAAAGCAAAATCCCAATGGGGGTGTCAAAGGTAAATGCTGATTTACTATGTTGGACATATTCCTCGTTCTACATTGTTAACTTTGAAGTCTGCAGGAGCCAGCAGAGAGATTGGATAAGAATGAGGGCCGGGTTCTGAGAGCAGCCCAGAGCCCCGCAGTGCCAAGACTGGCCAGTCGGTTGGAAGATTTCCCTTTCCTGCAGCTATGACTCTGGCTTATCATTTCTAATTAAAAAATAATTCAAGTACTATCATGAGCTTTCAGTTTTTCAAAGCAAGACCACATCATCAGTCTGTAATGTCAGCAGTTCTAAACATTTTGTGGGCCTCACTGCAACAAGATGTGGAGCTTCAGCCGAGGAAAACTGGGCAGACACACAATTACATTCAAAGCCACTTTGCCTGTTTTAAAGGGGTGAACATGATCTGGCGGTTTTTATAGACCTTCTTGCCCTAAAGATACCTGCTGGCAGAACAGGATCCTCAGTTGGGTTCTTTTAACGCTTTAATTATAATGTGATCTTTCATCTCACACACTGACTTGAACATTTTGAAAAATATCTTAAATATGCGTTAAAATTGATGCTAATCCTAGACCTCAGAGTGGCTCTTGGAGGGCACATAACTGTGTGTGGGCATGGGGGTTAGATAAAACTGACACAAAGCCAACTGCTTTATGGTGGGATAAGGCAGAGAAATCAGTTTGGTTACAGGCACCGCCGACATTGTGCTGCTGACTTGCACAGAACTCATACACTTGTTCTCGAATCAGTCTTACTGTTTCAGATTCACCACCTGCTCCTCTAGGGTAAGGACAGACTTCACCTACTATTTGTCAGATAGTGTTTGCTTAAAGCAGAATCTCCACAGATAGTTGGTGACTGAGTCCTAGAACCTCAAGGTTAAAAATGTCCCCAAGGAGCAAGCAGTCTATACCCACATGGTAGCCATGACACTTGATGGCAAGTAAGGAGATCCCATTTCAAATGATCCTCAGGAGAAAAGTGACTTACAGACCATTTAACTGTGAAGGATGAGCAGACAAAGGAATTCATTCCTCTCTTTACCTTTTGTCTCCCTTCACTCTGGTCTTCCCCTGCATGAGACTTCTCCAAATGATGAGCAGAATGGCTGTCAGGAGCCTCAAGTCTACATTGCCCCTTCCGTGGCTTTTCTCTCTCTGCCCGTGTACCAAGTGGTAGGGAAGAACTCTGGTTGTAACCTTGCCCAGAACCATGGCCTCTGGATGAGGTTGGGAGCTCCAAATTAAAATGTCTGCTACAGCCCATCCTATTTTCTGCTTAAATCTCTCAACAATTTTCTAAATATTTTGAAATCCCAGAGCTAACTGCAGACTCTTGGTGAAAACCCCCCATCTTCAGAGGAAGCCCTAACTGAAAAGTCTTGAATGGAGTCCCTGGGAGTCCTCGCTGATCCCAAGAATGCAACATCTAACGCATGATGACCTAAAGTTGATAAGTGATGATTCACTCCTGTTCATCAAATGCAGTGTCAGCTTTCAGGTAAACATTCAGCCCCTGAGCTGCCACTTCATAGGGACACGTGGGAGAGTGCTGTCCCTTCAGTGGATTGTTTTAAGGAGTGGATAAAGTGATCTTCACAAAGTCTCCTACATGGGAATCACTAAGTGCTTGGCTCTTTTCCTGAAGCTCATGAAGAAGCTAGAGTAAGCTCTACCTCGCACCCCAGTATTATTGTACAACTCTTGTCTTCAGTTAGCAAGAGTTTAAGTAGGAAGGACATTTCTAAGCAGAGACCCACCAATTTAATGTAAAGGTAAATGTGGGCCCCAGAGTCAGACTTCCTGGACTTGAACCCTGACTTTCTATGCATGTAACCTGCAAGTCCTTGGGCTAGTCCCACCGTGGCCTGAACCTCAGTTTCAACTTCTGAAAATCATGATACTATGAGAGGGTTGTTGTGTGGTTTAATTGGAATAAAGCTTGTAAAGTGCTTGGTATTGCTTCTTCATTATAAGCTCTTCATTAGTGGTATCATTAAGAATCATTAATAACAGAGCATCCTCTCTGTATTGGTCTCTGTTACTTTGTTCCTGAACTAATCATCTGCCTGGCCAGTGTGGCTTGTTAAAGTCAAGGAGGATGGCTAAGAGGGGGAGAATTGACTCTCTGATGTCATAGCAGTGTGTTTGTAAAGATCATATGCAGTGATTATTCATTTTTTGTTTAAGCTTATTATGAAATAATTGAATATTCAGCCAGCAATTAGACTGCACATTAAAGTCAATCTCTTCCTTCCCTTTCTTTTGTCCTCAATTTTAAAAAAATTACTTATCTGATTTATTTTTAGTCCTTTTCATGGTGAAATATAGGGAAAACATAGGGAAACATAGGAAAACATAGAGAAACATAGGGAAAATACAGAAAATATATACGGCTCACAGAATTAATATGAAACAAACACACTTTGTCACCACCCATGAAAAGGACTAGAACACTGCCAACCCCGTCCCACCATCCCGCCCTGCAGTGCCTTCCCAATCACAACCCCCTTCCTGCCTCCCCCACCAAGGTAAAATATTGGGCTGACTTTATGGTGATTGTTTCCTTGACTTCACATATAATTTTATTCTCAAAATGAATGTAGCTCTAAGCACTGTGATTTAGTTTTGCCTGGTTTGAACTTTACAGGAATGCAATCACACAGTATGTATTCTTTTGTGTGTTTCCGTTGTTCCACATTCTTGTAAATGCTTGATATTGTCAGTCTTTTAAAATGTTGACTATTGTGTGTATACAGTGGTATTCCATTGTGCTTTATGTTTACATTTTCCTGATGACTAAAGATTATTGGCTATTATGATACTTACTTTTTATGAAGCACCTGTTTAAATCCTTTCATATTTTCTACAGAACTGTTTATTTTTTCTGATTGATTTGTAAGGTTATTTTTCTTTCTTTTTAAAAGATTATCTTCTGGATTCTGGTTTGTTGGATATATATGTGACAAGTGTCTTCTCCAATTCTGTGTCTTATTTTTTTCTGTTAATGGTGACTTTTGATAGATAATATTTCTTAATTTGAATGTTATTCATCAAACTTTTATTTTATAGTAATATTCTTGTGCCCTATTAAAAAAGTCTTTCTCTATTGCCAGATCATGAAGATATTTTCCTATATTATCTTCTAAAAGGTTTACTGTTTTATACTTCACATTTTGAATCACAAGTCACCTGGAACTGACTTTTGCATGTGGTGTGAGGTAGAGTTTTATTAGGTTTCTATATGGAATCCTAGTTTCCCAGAAACATTTATTGAAAAGATTTTCCTTTCCCCAAGAACTCCATGATTTTTATCATAAATTGAGCGTTTCTATATGCCTGGACCTGTTTTCAGACCTTCTGTTTTGTCCTATCCGTCTACTTCATCCTTGTACCAGCACTATGCCCTCTTGACTTTTATAGCCTTGTGATAAGTCAATATTCTGTACAGTAAGCTCTCCTATGCTTCTATCTTGTTATTTTCATAGTCTCCAGCTACATTTCCATGAGCATTTTGAAATCAATTTGTCAGTTTTCACTGAAAGAAGAATATTTTAAAAACCTGTGGGGATTTTTATCTGAATTGCATTGAATTTATGTCAATTTAAGAAACAATGAGACTTTGTAAAATTGCGTCATTCATCTCTCCATTTATGTGACTTCTCTTTAATGCCTTTTAATAACATTTTGTAGTTTTCTGCCTTGAACCTCACATATCTTTATTTTTAGGTATTTGATTTCTGATGTTAAATAAGCTAACTTTACTTTTTTTTTCATTTTCTAACTGATTGGCTGTTGTGAACTGAATGTTTGTGTCCCTCCAAGCTCATGTGTTGAAAGCCTAACTCCCAATGCAATAGTAACATGAGGTGTTCAGGTGGTAACCAGGTCTGGATGAGGCCATGAGGGTAGAGCCCCTAAGATGGCATTATCTTCCTTACAGAAACAGTGAGACTAAAGTGTGCTCTCCTCCATGGGAGAACATGGTGAGAAGGTGGCCCTATACAGTTCAGGAAGAGAGATCATGAGAATCAGAGAAAGCAGGAACCCTAATTTTGACCTTTTAGCCTTAAGAACTGTGAGAAGTACATGTCTGTTGTTTAAGCCACTCAGCCTATGGTATTTTGCTGGAAGCCTGTGCTGATTAATACAGTGACTGATTCAGAGCAATTAAAAATTCACATCTGATTTTATATCCAGAGGCCTTGCTAAATTTACTGATTAATTCTAATTGGTTTTCAGTTCGTTGTGAGTTTTCTGCCTTCTTCATATTGTCTACAAATAATGACAGTTGTAGTTCTTCTTCTTTAATACTCTATTCTTCACTTACTGTATTAGCTAAGACCCTGAATACATTGTAAAATAGCAACACAGAGAATATTATTATTTGATTTATAATCACAAGATAAATATTTTTTCAACATTATACCTTTAAGTATAAATTCCCTTCTAATTCTAGTTTTCCTAGAACTTTTATATTTATTAAGTTGGATATTGAACTTGATCATTTTTTTCTCTATCTACTTAGATGATCATATTCTTTTCTCCTCTATTAGTCTGGAGAAGGACATTACTTGATAGTATATGAAGTTGACATTGCATTGGTCATAATGTATTATCCCTTTCATGGATTGTGCATATATACACAAGCACACAAATGACCTTTTTGTCTGTCTATCTGATACCTTTTAGGGTTCTGACATCTGTGTTTCCATGTACAATTAGTCTGTAGCTTTCCTTTTGGTTATGTTCTTGTCAGGTTCATATGCAAGGCAATTCACACAACAAATGAGAAGTAGAAGAGTTGTTTTTTTCCCCTCTTCTCTTTCATAGTTTCATAGCCATAAGATTCTCATTAAGAATTTTATTCTTGGTAATATTCTTATTTCCTTTTTATTGTATGGTAGAATTCCCTGTAAAGCTACCTGGGCCTGATCTATTCTTTGTGGGAAGGATTTTAATTCAGGGTTGAGTTCTTTAACAGATATCAAATTATTTAGTTCCTATTTTACTTTGTGTCAGTTTGGGTGAAACTGTATATTTTATAGAAACTTACCAATTTAATTCCAAATTTCAAACTTATTGATCTAAGATTATTCATTATGCGCTCTTCTCCTTTATAATGGCTGCAATGTCCAGACAGATGTTTAGCGTATTAACTTTCACCTTTTATTTTCATCTAATAAATGTGCATAAGTCATCATTTAAATTATTCTCTAAACACATCTTTAGTTGCATCCTCAAGTTTTAGTTTTTTTCATTCAGTTCAAAATTTTTTCTAATATCCTTTGACTTCTTATTTAGAATGCCTTTTGAATGAGTCTGATGGTAGTGAATTATCTCATATTTTGTCATAATATATGTTTATTTCAGCTTCATTATATAAGAATATGTTAACTGGGTATGGGCAGTTACATTCTTCCAGTTCTTTAATGATGTCATTTCATGGTCTTCTGATTTTCTTTGTTTTTTTGTTGTCTTAGGTCTAATAATTACTCCTTTGAAAGTAAGGATTTTTTTTTTCATTATTAAATCTAGGAACTTACTCTTAGTCTTTGATTTTCTGCAGTTCTATCATGACATATCTCATTCTAAGGTTCCACAATCCCTGTTCTGGTTTTGGTATGTTCTTGAATTTTTTGATTGGTGCTTTTGACAGTTAATTCATTTATTAGGTTATTATCTTTTTCAGTTATATTCTGTTTGTTTTTTGTTTACAACATCTGTCTTTTTTATAGATTCTAGCTTTCTGCTGAATGTTTTTAATCTTGTCTTTTCTATCAAGAAACAAAATAAACATAGTTATTATAATGGCTATATCTTATCATTTCAATTTTAGGTACCCTGCAATTCTACTCTTATATATGTTGACTTATCACTTCATAAGCTGTGGTGTGTGTATATATACACACTCCTATACTGGGCATTCTACTTGAAAACATTTTTGTAGAAATAATTTAAGATCTTCAATGGTATTATTTTCTTTCAAAGACGATTTTTGTTTTTGCTTCTTCCAGAAACTTAATGGGACTAGCAATTTTGGATCACCTTAATTCAGTTCCTTGGACTAAGACTTTCTCAATTGCCAGATGATTTGTGACTGGGCTGCAGTTGGTACCAGGGCTGGCTTACATCTGGTTCATTATTTTTCCAAGGGTATCACTTTTTCAGATATTTGTATTCCCACCCAGGTGGCAACCCAGCTTTTATTGCTTTAGTTCTGTCTACCTCTCCAGTACTCACAAATTATTGTACCTTGGGGAAAATCATTTCCCTGAGTTCTGTTCTCTCTGGATTTCTACCTTGTTACCTTTAACCAATTTTTAAAAAATATTCTGTACAGTTTTTCTAGTTGAAAAGAGTGGGAAGTTTGATTCAAATTATTTGGTCTGTTAGTAATAGGAGAAGTCACTCTTTTCTGGTTGTTTGAAAACATCCTGCCGTACAGGTTTTATTCTTTAATTACTGTTTAAACTGATTTCTCATGATCTGAATATTTACATAATTTTTTATCTTTAAAATACAATACACCTTATAGGGAAAATAATAAATCTGCATATCAATATAGCTAACGTATCCTCACAGTCTTCACTGCTCACCATTCACAATAAATCAGAAGTAGCAGAACACACCAAAATGTCTTTTGGATCCTCAGAGAAGTATTAAATCCAGAAGAAGCAGAATTCAGAGCTGCTTTTGCTAGTGCATTTCCTATCCATTGTTTTGTATTATCCTTATAATAATGCTGTGATGAAGTGTTTTTCTTTGCAGTAATTTAGAGATAGGAAGAGTGAGATACAAAGGAGTGACGTGTCCAAGTTCAGAGAGTGAGTGGAGTGGCAATGTGGATGGGGAGCCACTTTAAATTACTAAAAAAACATTTCCACTGAGAGTAGAAAACAAAATGACAGACAATCCAGACATCATTGTTAGGAGATCCCAGAACGTTTATACTTTCATTTGGTGCTTAGAATAAGTGATTAAAAAGTAGATTTCTTTTTTGGCAGGGGACATAATTTTTATAAAACTATAACGTTCACCTTACCACTCTTTTCTTTACAAAGCACATTCTAGAAAGGCAGTGATTTGCTTTGGGGGGGGGCATCACTTGCCATATGATATATTCTATTCATTTCAGATTATTTAAAGAAGCTCTAGTAGGGGAAACATCGCCTTGTAATCGGGTTTCAAAATGTTAATAATGAACAAAATAGGCCTGCCCACTGGGGCCTGGGGAGGGCACAGAGACGGCTGCAGGCTCTCCTCCCCTAAAACAGTTGGGTGCAAGAAAGTGGAGGTGTGTTCCCAAGATGGCTTCCCAGCCCTCTCTTCTCCTGTCTTTGTATAGCTGCTCTCCAAAGAACACGTTGCATCTCACATATCCATGAAGGGGAAAGAAGGGAAAGAGGAGGAAGCAAAGGAACATTACATAGAATTGGGCTGGCATTTAATTTTACTAATGCCATTTGAACGAGCAGTTCCAATGGGACATTTCAACTCTCCAAATATTCTCTCCTTAGTCCCTACTTTCTCTTCCCTCCAGTTTTTGGACTTTATTTTGATAACTATGACACTGGAGTTCAATTCCCCATGGCTCACCATTCACGATCAATTAGAGGTAGTAGAACATACTGTGATATCTTTTGGATCCTCAGGGAAGTATTAAAACCAGAAGAAGTACAATTTAGGGCTGCTTTTGCTAAGTGTTTCCTGATTGACTGACCAAGTGCCCACATGATAACTTGCTTGGTACCTCTGGAATGTCAAAACTATGCAGCCCTGGCCTCAGAGGCAGCTGAAGGACATTTTAGGCAGAGGATGGTGTGAACTGCATAAATACTAGCTAGTATTAAAGGACAGGTTACAGATTATTAAGGTGAATTTCTATAACCCTTCTTCATAGAAACTTCCCATGATCTCTAGGAGAGTCCTTTTTCCTCACACTTCTTTGTGACAGAGACAAAGACAAAGAGAGAAAAGCAATAGGAAAGGACAACATGAAGGGGAGAGAACCAAGTCAAGAAAGCAAAAAGTCTTGGGGGTGGGCAGATATTTCTAGGGATTTTTTATCATATGAAAGTATGCAGGTTGATGTGTAATCATAAATTATCTGTTTCTGGAGATGAGGATGAAGAAGAAGGTGATGAGGGTGATGATTATTTCATTATCATTTTGCACGATTCAAGTAAAGCTTGGAAGTCTTAAAAATTGTTTTTGTCATTTGGATTACACTGGTCTTGACAGGATTCTGTGCTGATGGATCATGTAGTCCCAGATTGATAAGGGCTAAAATTAATCATAAGAAACTGGTCATTTCTACAAGTTAAACTGAATCTCCAAAGAATAGTTCTGTATATTCTGTAGCCATCAGTGGCCTGTAGTAATCTTTTGCCAGAAGTATTGGGTACATGTTAAAGAAAGCTGGGTCTTGAGAACATTTTTAAAATAATCAAACTAACCTGCCCCCATCACCAGAAAAAAACATTTTGGAACCAATCATAGAACATTTACTAAAGGCAGGTTTATAACTTATAACTATTCTTTTGGGCTATCATGAAATAGTCATTTAGTGGGACATTACATTTCATTATTTCTAAAGTCTCTATGATTCTATAGTTTATAATTCCCAATTTAGGCCATAGGGACTTGATTTATATTTCTCTAATCCAAACAACTGAGTCTGTAATTCTTTGCCCCTGGAATTTGGTTCTATAAACATAGTCTACACAATAAGAGAAGAAACAGCACAGTCCTGTAGCAACATGAGCATGAGTGTTTAAGATGATGGGCTCTTTTCCCGGTAAAGAGCTTTTGAACATACTAAAGTATCATTGGCCTTAAACAAGGAACTTTCTCTTGTACTTCAGGCTGAATAAAACTTTATCATATCAGTTTGGGAATGGCTGAAAGAGTGCTGGAAGATGCTTTCATTGGTATTGATACTCCCATGTGGGGTTTACCTAGTCAGTTTAGGATTGAATTCATCAAGGAACTGAAGTTAACCCCTTCCCTCCCTAGAGAAAGCATGAGTAGTCCTATGATCTAACCCCTGGGCTTTTCTAACTACAGGCTGATATGCTGAGAACAGACCCTCTCTGAAGACTGAAGATTTTCCAGGCTTGTAGGATAGATTTTAATAGGTATAATTTAGTGACTAGAACACATACTCACTAAGCAAACCTGTTCTTTCTTGTCTACCTCAACTGGCCATGATTATGATATGTGTGGTCCAGTGGCTGAAATCATGGTGATTTTTCAAAAATGCCAGTGTCAAAATTTTGCCTTGACAGTATATCTGTAACTACTAATAATGCTGTTTTGGGCTGACTCAGTTGCTTTGAAATTGCAAGGCTCTGTTATGAGTAAATAAGAGGCAACCAATTATCTATAAACTAACGGCAAGCACAGAGGAGAGTTTGATGAATTACAAATAAACTCTGCTGACACAACAGAGCATGAAAACCTGCCCCGCTCTGACTTTCTTTCAGAGTTGGGGGCAATGCTTGCACATTTTACAAACAACACACCCCACTCACTTTCAACATGGGGTGGGAATGGGAATAGGGAGATGACAAAATCATCCCTCTCTAGTACACGCTTGCTTTAAAATTAACTAGGAAGTGTATCATAGATGCGTAAGGGCAGCAAAATCAAGTATTAAATACCTAAAAATGATTATGTTCCAGGAAAGATGCATTAGGTAAGGAATGCAGACCCTCCTCTCGACTCAGCCCAGTGTTCGGGGAGTCAATGCATAAATTCACCTAAGCAGGAGGCAGATGCTGAATTCTGGAACCAAAGGGTTACCAGCCTCAGCAGGGATCTGTCAGGTGGAGGATGAGACAACTGCAGCTTCATTCAGCAACCTTAGAAGGTTGTCCTTTCCTCTGCATGGTGAAGGTAATGTTTATTTTCCTCTCTACTATGTTTTAAAAACTGCAATTCAAACTAATTTCTGCTAGGCGAAGGATTCAGAGAGCAGCCAAAACATCACTATATGGCATGATCAAGAGAATTATTTGACATAACTAACCTAATGTTGATATCCTAATGTCTTCAAGAGGCTGAGGAAACAGTTGATAGTTTGGGAATGTTTATCTTTGTGGTCCTGTGGCAGTTCTGTCATCAGAGGACTGATCTGGGTCATACATGAAGACCGAGAACAGGGTTTGCTGCTGAGTGGTTTGCTAGGTATTTCCACACCACACATTCACCAGAGAGCAGCTTTTTGCCTATTATACTCCATTTTCCTATATAGGGCATCTCTATAGGTTTGCACATTCTACTTTGCAACACACTTGTTTTTAAGGATGATTAATGGCAAATTAAATGTTAAGGTCCAGCCCTTAACACTTGACCTCCCAGGAGAAGGGGTGATTGCAAACAGATCCAATCAGCCTGGAGTCTGAGTGTGCCCATGTGCGGCAGTGAGCATGGTGCAGGCCTTCCCGCCTGGTGTCCTCAGCCAGGTACAAGAGTGTGGCCTCTCAGCCCTAGGGAAGGTGACTCTGGTTTTCCCACACATGCCTTATCTTCCCCCACAAAGAGAGAGATACAGGGCGAGAGATACAGGGAGCACTGGCCTCAGGGGCTGGAGCAGGCGAGTGCCTGGCGAGAGATACAGGGAGCACTGACTCAGGGGCTGGAGCAGGTCTGGAGTCAGCTTGCTCTGGCTTCAAATTCTGGCCTCTACTGCTGTCTTCTAAAGACAGGGCATCATTTGCCTGTTTAAGATAGTTTTAGGTGATCTACATTGAATCCCCCTGTAGAGTATTCTCTTTTATGCCTTTTGAATAGGTCAAATGGAGAGTCCCACTTTGGTGCTGAAATTAAATGGCTCTCTAAGGATGGCCAACCTCTCTGTTTAACAAAGAAAGAAGGAACCCCTGTCTGGATAGCTACAGGCAAGCAACTATGCAGAGCTGCAATTCATCAGCTTTGTTTTCCTCTTATATTTGTTTTTATGTTTAACTTCTAATTACAGTAATACTTGTTTTCCATTGAGGCTCTGATATAAAGTTTAAGATAAATTAACTGAAATTTAAAAAGTGAATCAAGTAAATAATAAGCAAACGACATGCTAGGTTATACACAAAATGAGAGAAATCATGACAAAATTGGAATGGATGGGATTTGGCAGACACTGCACTCGTCCAAGACCATATTGCTTGGACACATGGTTAGATGCAGCAGAAAAGAGGGTGGTCAGCCTCAGCAGGGTCTGGAACAATGTGCAAGTGAGCGAAGGCAGGGGTTGCAAGCTCAGGCCCATTTGACTCCTGAGACCTGGATGCAGTATAGCTAAGAAGGCAGGTGCTGGGAGGGTGGCATTAGCAAGGCTGGTAAGGAAGTCCAGCAGGGGAAGAAGAGGAAATTCCTCAGAGTGGAACCAGGGAGGCCAGCAGACCAGGTGAAGAAAAAAAAATATTTTGAAGTTGTCCAGGGGAGCTGGGGTAGGGAGGCGCTGCTGGCTGAGGTGAGCTTTCAGTAAGGTGGGCAGTACGAAAACTAGGAGAATGGCCTTTGGGATTGCACTGCCTGTGTTCAAGTCTGAGCTCCATCACTTCTTAACCATTTACCATGTAATAAAACTTAACATCACCAAGTCTCAGTTTTCTTATCAACTGTCAAATGGATAATAGAACCCATGTCTTGTAAATCTCAGTAACACTGGCTATTGCCAATGTTAAGGCTTAGCTCCTTAACATTGCCTTTGCACATGTTGCAAGTCATGCAATGTCGCAGAGTAAGCCCCATCGAAGTCTTTAAACTGGCTCTGCCTGAGACTGACTGCCCCCTGAGAGTACAATTAGGAAGCCTGGAGAGACCAAGTTCATCCATATGTCAGAAAAACAATGAATAGGTATGTCCAAATATTGCATGGCAGCCCCATTTATTAACACATTTCAGAAGTTCCACGAACTGTTTAACACTGTATAAACATTTTGTGTATAGATGCATTTTCAAAAGACAGGAGGTAGGTGTCAAAGGACCAGGTAGACCCAATGAACAGGTTTCCTGAATGGAACGTTTCCTTTCCCCTGTTTCTGTAGAGAGAGGTATATTCAGTCCCATAATACCACAGGAAATGGTGATGCTTTTAGAGAAATCTTGGGGTCCTAAATTCACCTCAAATTACTAGTGTACAGTTGGGCAACCCACATTGCCTATCCTGGTCTCAGCTCCCACATCTGACTGTCTAACTGTCCAGAAAACTGAGGGTGCTTTATTTGGCCTGTAAACTAAACCCTTAAAAAGAAAAATTCATGTTCACTTAAAACCTTACAGTCACAGTGCAATAGACTGTGTAACGAGTTAAAGTAACTGCCTTTCTGGCGAGATGTGTAAGACATGTTGATTCACCTGGTAGGCAGGAGATGCTGGGCCTCAAGGCAAGATAGAAGCAAAACAGACAAGGCATACAGGCAACTCAGGTGAGAAGTTTAAATCCTCTTAAAGTGTCTAGAAAGTACATTGTAAGACAAAACCCTACAATTCAGCAAGCCTCAGGGAAGGCCTAGAGCTTTCTTGCCTCTACCTGAAAGTGTCTGTTACACAAGAAAGCCAGGCAGAAGAACATTCAGCCAGGAAGGAAGCCGAGCCTGAAGAATGGTGACCCCTCTTGGACAGGACATTCCAAATGACACACTAGATTTCGGAAGAGGAATGCAAAGAGGATTGCAGTTATGCCCTCAGGCCTATGTTCTCAGGTAAACTAGCTTGATCCTTGAAAGAAAAAAAAGAAAGAAATGAGAAAGTGAACAGGGTAAAAATAAAACACCAAAGACAGCAGCAGCTAGCACCATATATGTCCCTTCAGGCAACCGAATGCTGAGCTGACAAACCAGTGACAAGGGCAGATGAAATGAGCTTTCTAGAATGTACGAGGGCCAGAGTACGACATACCTGCACCATAACGAGGGTGAGGCAGTGACCACTGGGCCTTTAAGTAACGAGAATGCTTTGAAAAAGCAGGTTGCGGGGAGAGGCTATCAAATGCACATCTATTTTAAACTAACTGAAAAGGGCTTACATTTCACAGTAAAAAGGAAACACAGTGGATGTGTTTTGTAGCCAAAAATCTGAATCACTAAGTGGTTGATACAATTTTATATAATTCAGTTGCTACTCATATGTGTTCACTAACTGTGTTTTAATTTAGTATCTGATCTACTGCAGCAGCGTCTAATATAAACACATTTACACAGGCCAGATGAAGAAGACAATTCTAAGGGGGAAAATAAACTATTCAGAGGAGAGGCTTCTTATCAGGGGTTCATAATTCCTAAGGAGGTTTAGTAATACGGGTACCAGAAAAAAATACTGGATTTCCAGTTAAATTTGAATTTTAGATAAACAGCAAGTAGTTTTTTTCATCTAGGTTCATCCCAATATTTCATGGCAACCCTATTAATAAATTTCAGAAGACTCATGAACCCCTTGACATTGTATAAAAATTTGGTGTGCATTATATTCTGGAAAGGAGGATGGCTATAACTTTCCGCCAGCATCTTAAATCTGTGATCTCCTAGTTAAACATCATTAGTGCAGAGAAATAATTCATTCTCACCTTGACCTTTTCCTGTGTCCTGAGCTTCCTAGCAGCCAAAGCTAAAGTGAAACAGAAAGGGTAACTTTCCAAACAGCAGCTGGGGAGCTGCCCAAAGTGAAAGATGCGCTGGCCTTGGCGTGACCGACCTGGCTTGCAGGTAGAGAGAGCCGGTTCACAGCACCTTGCAGACTGACAGAGGAAGTGTGGCAGTTCAGCCTAAGGATGATGTGACTCTCTTGAAAGGCTTTAACCTCTTCAATGATCAGGTATGAGCCACAAACTATCCAGTTTTGTGAAAACTGGATTGGAGAAGAGTGGTATCAGAGAGGAGGAAACAGATGAGAGGTGACAGTGGTCTGGGCTAGGCTGGAAGGGAGTGAACAGACAGGGAGGAAGAGGGGACTCGCATATTGGAATAAGGCCTCAGGAATCAAGGTTTTCTCTACTCCAGCTTTTACGTCTTTGAAGCCACCACCCTAGGCTATTGGGGCAGCCACTTTTCTACACCCCCCACCTGGGCAGGGAGCCCCTTTCCTGAGGCCCCTTGGAGGCGGCAATGATGAGCGAGTGGTCTTTACCTGCGTCACTGAAAGTAGACCCGCAGTGCTGCGGCTTCTGCTGCCATTTCCTCCTCCGATCTCCACGAGGCTGGGGAGTCCTCCTCCTCTTTGTCATGTTTCTGGAGCTTTGGAGAAAAAAAAATAGAATGTGTTAATTAATGGGATTTTGGGATCTCCTTGAACAACTATTGTGTGGTAGCTACACAGAATTTGCAAATCAGAAGCTGGGAAGTGGGTGTCTTTTAATCACTTTAGGTGCTAGTTGCTCAAATTTGAATATCGAGCGGTTTCATGCATAAAATCATATTTCCATCGTTTGCAATAAAATAACCAAGTTAGGCTACACTGTCGTTCGTTTGCTGCTTATAATTGTCTGCTGAGGGTGGAAGTGGGGGTCACAGACTGAGGGGGCATCCGGCCATGTACCACAATCCCTCCAACTCTCTAATCTCCCGCTTCAGCCATCATCACTCACTTATTTCACTTAGCAGACACTAAAGGCACTGACCCTGCCGCCTGCCCATGGTCGCTTCTCCGAGCCAGCCTGGGGTTTGCACACCACTCTTTTTGGCTTCGCCTGTCTTATATGAACTCTGAGCAGTTTTGTTCAGTGAATCAAAACAGCCAAAGCACATTTATGGTAATAATACAAGGGCCATGAGTACTGAGTGAGAAGGAAGAGTATATCTATTAAAAGAGGCTTCAAGCAGGCCAACAGTAAAATAATTAAATTAGGAAACATCAAAATATTAGGAATTGGTCTTAGTTGAATCATTTAAAAATCCTCTTAGATATCCATATTTCTTTTAAAAATATCTTTCATATGTATCAGATTTACATATAGAGTGAGTGAAATTTCAATTCTTTTAAAGAGGGGATATTTTCAGAACTCTCCATTAGAAGAGCTCAATTTTCCCCTTAATCTCCTATTTCAATTCAGTTTTATTAACTAAATTTGTTATTCCTGTGTGAGGGTCTATACACTGTAAATGCTGAAAATATACTTCTCCATAGGATGCACAGTGTAGTATTTTGTGTTAAGCTATTCAAGGAGATTAAGGCAAACAATTTAATAGCACCAAAGATGGTTGGTATTTGGGATGTGAAGGGCAGTTTCTTTGGCATGTATTATTTCATCATGCATCATTTCATTTAATCCTTACAGTAACCCGTACACAAGGTGAGCACTATTGAGGTCCCCAGAAGTTCATTTCCCTGCCAAAGATCACCCACCTAGGAAGTGGGAGCTCCAGAGTTGTTCCCAACAGTTAATTTTTGCCTTTTATTCCATCCTAGAGGAACCTGAATGCCACTAAAGAGTGGCCAGTTCTACCGATCCTGCTCTACCCCACCAGGTACATTCACCCAAAAGTGAGGTCTAGCTCAAAGAATCTTGCTAACTCAGCAAAAAGTCCATCAACTAAAATTGTGGAATTTGCTAAGTCAGGCCCAGATCACTCTAAATCCAACTTAGAGACCTCCATCTTGGCAGCCTGCAGCAGATGGAGAAATTGTCCCATAGTTTCAGAGCAAACTTTGATACAGAAGGCAAAATAGTGAGGGAACAATAGCCCAGCTCTCCAGTTTGAGTCTAAATGAGGTTCATTAGCATATAACCAGGCAGGCCACAGATATGTTTATGAGGGTCATGGATCTTCCCTTCAGAATCTGGCTGCCAGAGGCTGGTTTTACATTTTGCCTCACAGATTTAATTCTCCTTAGTGGAAGGAAACCACATTAAGAAGTCATTTCCTTCCTTGCAGAGGCAGATATGACACAATTGCTACAGGCAAGTCAAACTGGATTGCTATTTTTCTACTCAAGAACTAATTTTCATTTTGATACTAGCTTTGGATCCGTTATAAATCCATCTTGTAACAAATCAGTAGGGTGACAAAGAACAATGCAAAACTCAGAAAGCATGGTCTTCCCATTTCTAGTTCAGCCACTGGAGACACAGAATCAACCATTAAGTGGCCTCATCAACGCAGACCGTACCAGATGAATCCAAATAATTTAGAGCCTGCAAACGTTAATGCCTTTCTGATTATTAGGCGACCGTCTGTTATTGACATATGCCTTACAGATGGCAACGTTGTGCCAATGCTTAGAAGTTGTTTATGGGAAATAGGAAATAAATAAAACAAGAACCAGTCATATTTGCAAAGCTCTGTTGCACATGGTTTTTAAAACTTCTGTTTCCCTCTTAAATGCCCCTCTGCAAGCCTGTGGCTTTTAGAAGATCCGTGCCCAACCCTGGCTGCTCACAGGAATGGGAAGAACTTTAAAAACTGCTCCGATTTAATTGGACTGAGACAGCCCATGTTTGGCGACTCTTTTCAAATTTCTCAAACAATTCTTAGATGCACTTAACTGTTGAGAAGCAGCACATTGAGGAAAAAAAAACAAACCTGTGTGTATGCAGATAAAGCCCATGCCCATAAAGAAAGAATACATCTGTCTTTTAGCCCATTGCTTGAGACCCTTCCAACAGAACAGAGGCTATCCTTTGCAAACTCTGCTCCTCATTGCTCTTCTATACACACCCTGTCAAGGGGGTGTCTGGGCCTCACAGCTATCCCAGCAACACCAGGCTACTGATCTAGTTCAGGAGATTTTGAATGGGATTTCAGTCTCTGCAGGGGTAGGGACCCTGGGAAAGGTCTTTGTAGACAAGTCTTGTGTCTTGGAAGAGCCACCCAGGCTACTTCGAAATTAAACATGCTGTGGGGTGGAGTACAGTTCTGTTCTGAGGCAACTGAAGAACCTGGTGACTGGAAGCCGTTGTCTAGGCTTACCTAAACACAATGGCTTAATGGCTTATTGAACAGAAGAGAGAGAGAGAGGAAAGAAGGAAGGAAGGAAGGACTCTGTTGGCCTAGGGTAAGCTTTAATGAAGGAGTTTCATGCCTGATGAATCTTCTAGAGTACCTTCAGCTGTCCAGAGGGAAAGACAGGGACTACTTATTAATACACCAGGTATTTATTCAGGGCCCTGCCCTAAAGCACTGAACCAGACAGACCTCTTAACTGTCCTCATGGGGCACCCAGGTAAGGAGGGTAGACAGCAAAGGGAAAGATGCTAGGAGGAGCTACCCTAGTTCGAAAAGGCTTTTGAGAGTTAATTTAGATTCACAAGGAAACAGAGTATTAGAATAGAGAGTGATGGGGGTTGAGGGTTATCTAAGGAGCACCCAGCAAAGGCTCTCTAAGAAGATGAGGTTAGGCCTAGATATTAACAATGAAAAGGGCAAGCTCCTTAAATTCTCTGTGCCTCAGTTTACCTCTCTGTAAAAAGGAGGGTAGTAAAAGAAATTGTGAGTTGTGATATGCCTGACACGTAGTAACTGGTTCTTAGTGTTTGCTATGATGATGATGATGATGGATACACCATCCCCATGACAGTGAACAATGAACAACCCACAGAGGTTGTTTCCAGGGGTAAAAGTACCTTTGCCATCTTCATGGTTCCCCAGTGACCCCTATCTTTTGGACCTTTCTACCCTGTAAGAAGGATTAAAATGTATGATCAGAATTCAGACCCAAACCAACTAATCTATATCTGAGAGGAAATTTAGCTCCTGTAGCTCTAAAATGACCTGCAATAACCCCTAACTCTCAGGGTGATGGTGAGGAGTGAATAGGTATTGTGGTAAAGGTTAAGATCCTAGAGTGGAAGCATGTGGCAAAGGTCAAATGCACTCAAAATTACCCTGGGAGCATGGTTGCAGATTGGCAAATAAAAATAAGATGCTCACTTAATATTTTTTTTTAGTATATCTCATGTAGTGTTGAGGACATACTTATACTAAAAAAATATTCATTGCTTATCTGAACTTCAAATTTAACTGGGCTTCCTGTATGTTATCTGGCAACTCAGTCTAGGAGACCCCATAGGCAGATGCCATGGGAAGTACTTGGCTTGCATTTGGGTTGTTCCCAAACCTGCCTAGCTGAGAATCTTGGGAAAGACAGAGGAGACTGTCCAAAGATGACCAAATTCAAGGCTACCATTTTCTCTACTTCAGGGTTTATTATTATTATTATTACATGAAATTCAGAGTAAATCCCCAGTACTGTTTAAATTCCACAGTTTATTAGTTCTAAGATGTACTGTTTTTCACATTTCAACATCTCTGAAACCGAAGCATGCCCTACAATCAACGGTGTGTCATAATTTAATTGGTAGTGCTTTTCTTTCTTTCATAAAATAGCAACACTTCTTCCAGGTGTGGGGGACCCAGTGCGCCGTGGTCTCCGTCGCTCCTGCCTGCAGTGAAGTCGCACAGTTAAACTGTGAAAGGCTCAGCACCACGGCCAATAGGACTCATGTTTCTCCCCTTCCTGTGCAACAACACAGTTGAAACTGTTTTCCCTGATGCCTGGTTCATGTGCCAAAGTTACAAAGTTTGCAAAAGCTTAAACCGAAGACTGTACTCACATTCAACAGAGTGAGTGCAGGGTGGCGGCTTCTCAAAGTGAATTCTGTTTCTACACAGCTTTGAAAGAGATTTTTTTTTAAAAAGTATCCCACTTTATCTGCTTGAAATGATTTTGAGGGAAAGTAGTATTAACAGGATTTCTGACTGAAACACTGACGTGTTGATTCTGACATTGTGCTCTCTTCTATGCGTTATCACGAGATGTGCGGGTTAATAATTAATTCCCTGGTGTAATGCTCTAAGTGCCTTGGCTATTGACATTTTTGGAACTCTGTAATGGAATGCAGCAGCAGAATGACTGACCAAGATTTAAGTGTTTTTCAGAATTCGGAACTAATCTGTAGTAAAATACCAAATTATCTTCAAAGGAGTGAAACAATTTAAAGTTACCTCTTCAAGAAGCTAGTGGCTGAATAATAACTTGCCTGTTTTAAAATACATTAATATCTTCCACTGGTTTTAGTTTTATAAAACAACATAAAGAGCAGAAAGCTTAAATAAACCATTTCTTATGGGTCGATGATTCTGTTCAGGTGTTTATATAAAGCATGGAAAGGGAAATGATTTCAATAGATGGGGAATTAAATACTTAATTTTTAAGATCTGATTCTCTATTACTACCTACAGTCTAGTTAACCAGCATTTGATGAGCATGTGATGTATTCCAGGCACTGTTCTAGGTCCTTTGAAAGTTATACCAATAAATAAGCCAAAAATCTTTGCCTTCTGGGAATCTCACCAAAAGAAAAGACATATTCATACAAACCTCATTTAATATAAGTCAGCCTGGTATAAATATTGGATGAGAATTTCCATCATAGTGTTCTCAAAATATCTGAGAGAGAGAATAATTCTTGCTGGACTAAAGGTCTGAAGTTGACTATAAAAACCCAGGATTTGTACTGGGATTTACAGAAGGGCTCTCCTGGGCCGGGGGTCAGCTTCGGCAAATAAACAAGGAGTGTGCCCTCGCTCCTGCCGCTTGTGCACATGCGGCTTCACCAACTGCTTGTACTACTGTCCCTCATGAATCTTGACATGGCATTCCAGCCATGCCTGACCATCTATCAGAGGCCTCAACAGAGCTGAAATTGTGTTGCCATTGTGAGAAACCTTGAATTCCAGTGTTTCAAGACAAAACACACAGCCTAGTCGCCCTGGAGATGGCCTCCAGTTCTTCATTTCAAAGCTGCCAACAACTTTAAATTCTACTGAGAAAGCTGTTCCCTTTCAATCATCTTTCAGTTCTTCTGATTAATCAGGAAGCAAGTCTCAGTCAGCACTAGCATGCCCTCAGCGTGGCACCAACAGGCCCTCACATGAGGGCGGAGCCATGCAGACTCCAGCTAGATTATAACAACAGTTTTGTTTAGATCAGTGATTTTTGGTCTTTTCCATTTCATGGCACACACAAACTAATTACTAAGATTCTGCAGCATGCCAAAAATTATGCCTTTGCCAATCTGACAAAAAAAAAATAAGTATAATTTTGAATCACTCATCTGGACAGCTATGGTTGTGTTAGCTGTTGTCATTTTTTTACTTGAAAATCTGAGGGGAAAAAGGTCAGTGTCCCTGACTAAATAGTCAGGTATTACATGTTTTAAATTTTTTTGCGGCATACCGGTTGAAAATGGCTGGTTTAGATCATGTTTATTTTTAGAGTTATCTCCTACTTATGATGTCATCTCAAATTTTCTTTTCAAGTAAATTTATTTAAGTTAAAAATAAGAGTTGATTCCAAAAATATTAACTAAGCCAGTGTGGGAAGCATGGCATTGACCTTGGGAGATTCCCCAGAGGGGGCAATAGCAGCTGAGTGAGGGGTGATGACCCCTCAAATGAGGGCGTGGTTGTTTCTACTGGGCTGAAATACAGGAGGCTTCAGATTTTTTTTTTTTTGGCAGATCTTGGACATCAAAATAATTTGATATTATAAGAGCTCCAAAGAAAACAGAGCATAGTGGTCTGTCTGCTGGGGTGGCAGAACTTTGGGCAGGGGTGTGGGGGAAGGCCTCACTGAAGAGCTGACATTTAAGCTGAGAGGTAAATAATAATTAGAAATCCATTAAACAAAATGCTGGAAAAATAGGTATTTCAAGCGAAGGGAACAGCAAGTATAGAATGTCCAGGAAAAAGGGAGCTTGGTGGTTGAGGGACTGGCTAAAAGAGTGAGGGAAGATTATTTGCAGTCTGTGGGGATAGCTAAAAAATTTGTTTTTTATTTTTGGTGCCAAGAATATATGAAAGGGTTAGAAACAGGGAAGTAAAAGGATCAGAATACTTTTCCTAAAAAGTGGCCTGGCTGGAGAATGAAATAGAGGGGACAGAAGCAGCCAGACAAGAAGTGATGGGGGCAGGAGGGTCGGAGTAGGGTTCAGCAGCCCCATGAAGCTGGGTGACAGTGAACCCATGGCAATGTGAGCAGTTGGCAGTGGGGCCCCCCCACCCTGTAGACAGGCTGGGCCTCTGACTGCTTCCCTCCCGGCACTTTGTGAGGCACGCGTTGATCCTGGCTGCTCTAAACTAGTGTGAAAAATCAGTCCCTTCCTGCAGAGGATGTGCCTCTCTCTCCAGTCGCACACTTCCCGAAGTCTCCATGTCCCCAGGTCGCCTCTGGGGCCATTTAGTTGGTGTGGAGCCACCATTCGTGATTTTGGATGTTGTCTCACTTTGTCTGTCTGTCTCACACACACACACACACACACACACACACACACACAGCCAGCATCTTTTGAGCCTGCGTTTCCTCTCTAAACACCAAATGCTTTTTCTCTAAGTGCTGGTTATTGGGCAGATAGTCACTCATTTGGGGCTTTTTTGGTGTCCTAATCAATCACTTCATGTTCTCACTTGGTACAAAAAAAAAAAGGTGTTGTGCCACCAACTTCTGGCCACCACTTTTACTTCCTTAGAACCCTGAGGTTAGTCAACTATTCCTTTGTATCAAAATGTTAATTGCCTTCCTCCTTACTCTCTCTATGAGGGGTCTTATGAGCTGGAACCCTAGACTGATTGCTGGCTGGTGAGACCTTTAAGTGCAATCAAACTCAGTTCGTTGCCCTTTGTGAAGAGAAACTCAGGCAATCAACAAAGCATTCAGCATTTGATTAGTTGCCCAACCTCTAACTTAAGCCCAACTTGCTTCAGTAAAACAAAGTTTTTTAGCACTGCCAATGGGGCCAAAATGCTGAAATAAGCTCTTAATTAAAGGAGTATCGAGTGTTGATGTTTAAGAATTTGTAACCCCCAAAAGTATTTATTAACTAGGAAATCACAGCACTGGAAAATAATTATGCCAAACCACTGTACTATAACAGAACCCAATTGCTTATCCAATTATACATTAAAATATCACATTGTCAAGCCAATTGCCAAAGCAACAAATGAGATGTTGCCAGCATCACAGTTTGGACCAGATATTCCTTAACTGACTGCACTGAGCATGGTCTTGGTTTGTAAAATCTGTGCAAACCAAGGTGGGCATCTCACCCCGGCTGTCAGAAAATCTCTTTAATTCATTGGACTTGTAGGCTTTCCTTGGGAAGCTTGTTAGGAGCAACTCAGAAAAGAATGACTCTAGCTTCTGGTCCTGTGCAGAGTTGGTTTCAATTAAAACATCCAATGAGTCCTGTCCTGCCAAGGGAGAAATCAGGGAGGTGAACCTGAACCCTGAGAAAGGTTAGAGAGAAAGGGCCTCCTGGATCTGCTGCACTCCCTCCTGGTTGGCCACCATCCCGAACTTCCTTACAAGACATCAGGGGGTTAAGGAACAGGACTTGGAAACCAGACTATGCGTGAGGGGGTCCTGGAGGGATAACATGGGAATCACTGTGTTTGAGAATTATCTGCACATAATGAAGTACAACCTTGACTTATTCCTAGAATGCCCCACTGCTGGGGTTTTCTTCAGAGCTTACTCTCATGAGCCTCATGTTTGTAAGGATGAGACTGATCCTGCCAAGTGGCTGGGCTTAGCATTTCAGACAGAAAGCCGGACAGCCCGTTAGAGCAACAGCTCAGCCTGGGGTAGAACAATCAGTTGCATTCACCCAGTAGTTCCTTCCTCTTCAAATTATAATAAGCCCTCAACAATAGTTAATTTGGCAAAAAAAAACTCCTGTCTAGCTCCCAGGTTCATGGTAGAAATCGCCAAATCACAGAAATACCCTTCTTTGTATCCTCACTGCTTGTCTGATACCCAGTAGAAGAATTTCCAAAAGCATTTGTCAGATGTGCCACTGAATTGAACTTTCCCTCTCAACTCACTTCATCCCCATTTTCCAGATGAAACATCTAAGTCTCTTAGGAACTTCCATCACATGGCTACTTAGGAACAATATTTGTTGGGATTAGAAATACAGTTTGTGGCTCCTAGAGTACTCATGAATCCACTCTGTCCATTCTTGGGAGCATTATTTTAGTTAATATTTCAGAAAACATGGTTGATAAGGCAGTACAGGAAAAAAATAAAACAGAACACTGAACCTACAAACAGAGATCGTGCCCCACACTGGCTGGGTCAGGGTCCCGCTGGGTGTCTCCTCTGGAAAGGCAATTACATCCCAGGTCAGTTGTTAGTAAATAATGCTGATGACCAGCACCTGCCCCAGGCTCCATTCTATCTATCTGAACTTTCCTGGATTTTTAACGGGTAAGAAACTGGGGAAGCATCAGGGACTAGAGATTTCTACCAGTTTGATTTCCTCGGGCCTCCTGTTTCTAAAAACATGCTCACTGAGAAATGAAATGAAAGTCCTTCTGAAAGGAAGGTCTGTGCTACAGCAAACTTGGGAGAAGGAAACATTTATCCAAAAAGCAATTTTCTTAGCCAGTCATATTCTGTAAGCTGTTCCCCTGTGTTTGGGATATTGGTGCTGGAGCTAGAGGGTTGTCCTTTATTCCTAGAGTGATGTCAACCTGCAGCACTCAGAATGAGGAAAGGGAAAAGGCAAAGGACCAATTTCTGGTTTTGTTTGAATCTTCTAAACCTTTGTTTCATATACATTATGGCTTCACTTTTCAAAGGCACTTTAGAGAACCTTTAGAAGCATGGTCCAGGCAAGATAGCAATCCTTAGGGTAGTGGAATGTCAGCACTGTGAGAAGTTAAACCAACATAGAAAATGCAATAAAAAATATGCCACCATAAACATGGCTTCAGACTCCTGCTCACACCATGTTCCTGGCAGCAATGACTGAGCCCTCAAGATAAAATCCATTTGGAGAAGCTGAACCAGTTTGGGGAGCTGTACAATACAGGTCCCCTATGCGTCAAAGGCTTGTTTCTCTGCAGAACTCATTCAATTATTCAGCTAATAGTACTATGTCCACCATGTGCTGGCACAATGAATTGAACCATGCAGTGGTGAGCAAGCCAGACAAGGCTCAGTGCCCTGTAGGAGGCTTCCTTTCTAGGCAAGAAGATAGGCAAGTAGCAAGTAATCAAATCTGTTACTACCATGAGAGAGAATAATAAGGAGAACTACATTAGACATTGTGATCAGGGAACACTGCTCTGAGGAGGTGACAGTTAAACTGAGAGGGATCAGAAAGTGCAAATACCCAGAGGAAGAACAGAGGTATCTGCATAGTCTGTGAGCTGGCTGCAGAGCAGTGCTGACACAGAGAGGAAGTGTCCAAAGAGAGGGCAAAAGGTGAGTGGAGAAGAGGGAAAACACCCTTCCTCTGGTTCTAGGGGCCAGAAGAGAGAGAGATTGGTGATTCATTAAGTCACATCACCCTTGTTAAGCACCTACTTTTGCTAGGCTCAGAGGAATGATAACCAGGTGGAAATGCAGTAAGTCCAGGCTAGGTGAGGGGAGGTGGGGAGGCCCACTAGAGCGGCTGGGCCCAGCTTTGGCTCCGAGCATGGCCAATGGCAGTCTGGCTTAATTTGTGCTTCCTGGGCCTCTCTCACCTTGACATCAGGCCTGCCATTAGGAAACTTTCCACAGAAAAGCAGGTAAACGGTAAACTATTTGCACAAGTGGTGACTACTGTGGAGCAGGCTGACCTCACAAACTTCTTTCCAAACGGTCACCATATGTTTGGCACAGCTACACAAGCTACCTAGTGCCATCCAGCCAGGTGCCTGGCACCCACCCATGTACTGGCAGATGACAAATGCCTAATGTGAAATCTGTATTCCAAGGGTACTCACCACTCTGCTGGATTACTCAGAATCCCTTCTTTCTACAAGACTGTCATTCTGCCTCTGGTTACAAAACTGCACCCCTTGAGAGTAACCTCCCCTCTGTCACTCACAAATTCCTTCACTTCTGATGGAGCTATTCTGATGCCCTTCAAAGAGCTTGGCCCATTGAGTTTCACAAACAAGTTAGGAGCCAACCTTTCCCAGATGCTTCTTTCTCTATTTCATTTAAAACCTTCTTTAATGAAGACATAAAGCCTTATATGTGGCTGAAATGCTAAGCTTAACATGTGTGACAGCAGATCTTTGTCACACAGGATTTCCAGTGTCTGTTTCCCCTCTACCTCCACAAATTATGCACTTGAGGCTCCCACATGGAGAAATCACAGGGGTCAGCACACCTGTGGTGCAATGGACAGCCTTGCCCTGGGAGAACCACCTTCGTGATCATGATATTTCCCCTTCCAGGTTAGTGTAAACATCTTTTTTAAATTTTTTAAGCCAGAATATTTAAATGGAAAGAAACGGGTTTTGGGAACCGCCCTGCCTGGTATCAGAAGCAGTAACCCCCGCCTAGGCTAAGGCTGAAGGAACGACCTTGTAACCATAAGCCAGCAAGGAGACAAGCTTATCTCCCTGGCAGGAGTGCTGCTTCTGCTCCTTTTACTTCACCCTGCCTGAACCCCAATGCTTGGTCGGTTAGCCAATGATGGGTAAGATTCCTCAAGGGGGGAACAACCTAAGACAGGCACGATCACATAGGAGGCCCCCAAGGAAAGGCTTTGGGGGCTATGGCAAAAGCGGGTGATGGATCCTCACCCCTTGGCTTTGACAAAGCCTGAGTGCTCATGGTCTGCAAGAAAATCTCCTTATTTCTTGGTTGCCTTAGTTCCCTTGCTCCACCTAAGCCTGAAACAATGACAGGGTGGTGCAGCCCTATGCTGAAAAGGGCGGGTTCCCCGGGTGATCAGGCCTAAGAAAGAATATGTAAAGTCCTGTGAAACCTGCTTTGCTTAGAATGCTCTCAATTGAATGAGAAGGGTCCAAGGAGGAAGTAAGTTTGTTCCTCAAAGTTTTACAGCTCTTTGACCCTGACTCAAAATAGGCCCTCAGAGTTCCTTGTTATTTGATCCTTACTTCCCAGCAATTAGTAATGAGCTTTACCTGAATTCCTGTGTAAATGAACCCAATAAAAGCCTTTGAGGAAAAGGCTCTTGGTCCTTCTCCTTCCAGAGATTGGCCACCTTTCCTCCCCAAGCAGATCATGTCTTGGTAGACTTATTCTCATCCGTGGTGGATGGAAGTGCTCTGCAGGTGTAGCCCCCCCACAAACAGGGGTTTCTTAAATGCAAGGAAACAGGTGTTTCCTTGTTGCAAGCTCAATTTTATATAACCTATAATAGGCCATAATCCAGAAATCAGCACCGACAGCAAAGATGTAAGGCAACTGCAAACCCATACACTTCACCACCACAGTGAAAAATTAAGATACAATGCCAGGCTTGTGACTGTTTCAAAGCATCAGGCTAGAAAAGAGATATCCTCATTTTTCAGCTTCCAACTGTGCATCTAACCTCCCAGTCATTCATTACTGAGATGCTCAAGAGGCACTGTAGAAAGAACCATGCCTGGGATTGATATTTATATTATAAGTATAAATAGTATATAAATAATATGCATAACAATACAAATTATAAATATATAAAATATAAATAATATAAATTATATATATAAATCCTAGGCTTGGCTCATATACATATATCTAATATAGCTAGATTTTTAAAATATTATATTTGATATCCCATTAAAGCTGAAAATATTACTGTTGGGAGTTACACTTGTATGAATGAAAAGCCCACAGAAATCTTTTGAGAGTCCTAATCATTTAATTAATCTCACCTCTGTGCCACTGAAGGGTTTAAGGAAGTTTATTTGGTTGATTTTAAAGCATAAAAGATCAAAATGCTTTAAAACAGTTTTTTATCATTTCAGGTATCAATTCAAAAGCCCAGAAGAAAATATATTTTTTAACTTTTTAAAAGTTATTGTTCAAGTATGGTTGTCTCCATTTCCCCCCCACCACTCCCATCCAACCTAGCCATCCCCACTTCCCACTCTTGATCCTACCCCCTTCGGTTTTGTCCATGTGTCCTTTATACATGTTCACCTGAAAACCCTTCCCCCCCTTTCTCACATTATTCCCTCCCACTGCTCCTCTGTTTACTGGCAGTTTGTTCTTAATTTCCATGTCTCCAGTTGTATTTTGTTTGCTTGTTGGTTTTGCTGATTAGGTTCCACTCATAAGTGAGATCATATGGTATTTCTCTTTTACCCCCTGGCTTATTTCACTTAGCATAAAAATGCTTGTAGAGTCAGTGTTTGACACCGATTTTTAACGCTCCCCAGTGGAAGCATCCACAGGATACCTGCCTCCCTTCTGCCATTGGTTCCAAGGGGAACTCATGCCTTGACTTGAATGCTCCAGGGATGAGGCTCAGACTGCTCCCTGAGCCTGTCAGACCCTTACCTGACAAGCTGTGCCATGACACCATTATTCTTCACTCTGAGTCTGAGTCTCCCTTCCCGCAACCCTTCCTGCCCACAAGTCCTAGCTCCAGTGGTTAAAGTCACACAGCACAAGAGCAATTGGGTGAATTTGAGCATCACCTAAATCTGGCAATATGCTGGGCTTGAGAGGATGTGGTCCCTCAGGATCACTCAGGCATGGCTAGTTAGAGGCTAGTTAGAGCAGCCTCTTTGGAAAACAATTTGGTTTATCTCATAAAGCTGACATTCACAAAACCCTATGACCCAGCAATACTATTCCCACCATCTACCCAAAAGAAATGCATGAGACTGTTCAAAGCAGCTCTGATTAAAATAGGAAAAACCTGGAAATGATCAATATCCATCAGAGAGTAGGGGAATAAACCATGATATAGTCATACAATGGAATATTAGACAATGATCAAAATGATTGCTTGATGGAGACAATGAAGCTATATGAATTAGTATTAACAATATATTATTAAAGAAAAGAATAACTACCAAAAGATAATATGCAGCATGATGATTTTTTGTGAAGTTAAAAAAATAACCCTGAAAAATATATACTCTAGGAATGCATAGAGATTCATTGACCTATGCTAAACAACGACAACAACGACGACAACAACCCTGGAGCAGTGAGGACCACGGGATTCAGGTTGCTGGATTCCTCAGTTGGGGGGGTGGGGGGGCTCTGCGCAAGGGTTGTTGTGTGGGCCTGTAAGATGTAGGGTATTATTAAAATCATACCTTTTGTTTCGGGTGATGATTTACAGATGCTCATTAAACATTAATTAAATGACTATGTAAATGGCCCTAACTAAAAAACAAGCACAATTGACCATCTTTGGCAACATGTAGGACTCCAGCACAGGATGATTGCAATCTCCCTCACTATGGAAATCCCATTTCCATTCCGAGAACCTCCACAGGATTATATCAGAGTAGCATTTGCCATGTGAAAGCACTGGAGTTATTAATTGAATTCCAGATGTCTGAAATTGATGTATCCCTTCACTGAAACCCCCCTAGGATCTATTTTCAGTATAACACTTCACACAGGATGCTGTTCTTGATTAAAACTGCTCTGCCTTAAGAGCTTTATGCTTGAGACAGTCATCCAAACCTTCTCCTCTCCATAAATTTGCTCTTATGTCCTATTTCTGAAGCAAAAGTAATACTTAACTGGATTTTAATAAACATGTCTGCAGTAGTAGTATAAATTTCACATGGTTTGTACATTTCATAATTGCTTTAGTCCTTTTATGTATATGCTGCTTCTTCCACTAGGACCATATTTTAAGAGCTGTGAGGCTCTAGCTCCATCTCAGCTCCCTCCATTTGAGGACAACCAATAGTCTGCTGATTAATATTTAGGCAGGAAGCAGACAAGATGTTGAAAAAATGTCATTAATTTCCAAACTATTTGCTCTTCTCCCTCTTTAATTTTTGATTTTGGCAATAACTGACTCTAGTTCGATGACATCAGGTGAAAGCCTAGTAGCAGATTTATCAGTCCAAGATCTGTGTGTATTCCTAACTGGTTGCTCAGACTGTGTCAGTCAGATGTCAAAATTCAAAATATTAAAAATCAGACAAACTAATTTTTTGGCATCCCAGAAGCACAACAACCCACGGATTGGCTCTTCTTTCACTTTGCAAATGGTTATTGGGGCCTTTGGTGGAGAGAGAGCTTGTCTGCTTATAGGAGTCAGGTTCAGTATTTAATAATTCAGCCAAACAGCAGCTAAGCCATGAGAAACAAATACGGCTCTACAGAAAATGGACCCCTGTCCCTAGCTGAAGAAGAAAGGTTTTCAGTCCAATGACAGTGGCCCTTCTGCTCTAGGGAGGTGAAAACATCAAAGAATGGGAGCCCAAGGATAATGACAGCATAATCATATTGTTGTTCTATTTCTCTTGTTATTAAAGGATTTCTATCAAGTACTTGCTCCCTAAGTACCAGGTACCAAGTTCTGGTACAGAAATGATCTACTTTAATCCTCTTAACTGTGCTACAGTGCAGCCATCTCCCTTTTCAGGTGAGGAAGGTAAGCTCAGAGATGATATCTTACAGCTTGTGGATGGTGGGGCTCCAGGGCCCACTCCCTCCACCTTTATTGTCTTGTGGACAATACTGATCAGCCACTGAGCAACAGAGACTAAGTTGAAGTACCTAAATCAAAGCACTTTTGCTTATAGAATCTCATTGGATCAACTCTGAACTAGTAAGAGGCACAATATTGTTGTCCCTATTTACAGAGGAGGAAACAATGGCCCAGGAAGATCAAGTGAATAGCTTGAGTATTCCGCAGTGTTGGATGGAGAACATCTACATGTTTCTCTACTAAAAAAGACTCTCTATTAAAAATAACAGGGGTAGCCTGCATCTAGTTTCTGAACTGGAACATAATCGAAGAAGCATATGCAGGGGGCCCTCTTGTTTAAAAGCCAGAATTAAATTCTGGGTAATGGCTCAGGACAGTTGGAGCTCAGTCTCCTGACCCTTTCCTTCTAGTGCTCTGATCCTGCGTGATGTGGTCATTGACACAGCTTTTTTGGTATGTAGGCTCTTGTTTACCAATTTACCCTCATCTCTTAATCCTTTGCAATTGTTCCCACCCTAGTAAGTAGGAGTGGTTCCTTAAACAACCTGCCTTGTCTCATCACCAGTCCTTTGCATGTACTATTCTCTCTGCATGAAATACATTTCTTCCCCTGCTCCCCCAAGACTGGACTAAGTGACCCTTTCATGTGGTCCTAGGAAATTTATTCTTGGATAAGTGTTTTCTAATTTGTTTATCTTTCCCACTAAATTATATGTTCTGTGAGGGCGAAATCATGTCAATTAGCAATATTCAATTTTTCCTTAACCTACATCAATTCCACACGGTTCCATCCAATACTTTAGCAACGACCTTATAAAATCAGAATTAGGCACATAGTAGGTATTCACAAAATATTCCTTTCCCAAATAAACAACCATATCAGATATCCAGAAGACTGGCACAATTATAGTCATCCATAGCTGCAAAGAAGAGTTTATATTCTCAAAACAAAATGTTATAATACTAATGCAGGAACAGAGACATGTGTTGTGAGAAATAAACAGAACAAAGTAAGATTTCTTTGTAACCCTCATTGATCTGAATTTTAACTATTTCTACTTAACAAATTTGTATGATATAGTACACTTAAAAAGAATCTGAGTAGAAAGCCACACCTTGGGTGTTCCTAGTCATAGCCCCTGGATCTCAACAGCAGTTCCCTCTTTCAAGAATAACCAGGAAGAAAACCAAACAGCAAGTAGAAATGCAGATGAAAGATGTGTTTGTGCTTTCTCAGAGGTCAGCATCCTACCATTATTTGTGACCCATAATTAAGGACAATTTATTGTTTCAGAGGCTGGATAGTTACCAAGAAAGCTGACCTCTGGCTGTCCCATAGTCACTCATCCTTTGAGGGAGAAGCTTGAGGAAAAATGGGAACAATAGTTTGGGCAGAGGCTGTGGTGGGAAGTCTGTTTTAGGTGGGCCATGAGTGCCCCTGGCCACATGCCCTTCCTGAGCTGGCCGGGCTGTGATGCCTACAGACCTTGCACTGGAGGGGTGCCGAGGCAGGTGCCTGCACCTCACCCTGCAGGAGGCCCAGAGTCACACCTGCAGGCCCTGCACACTTCCTTCTCATTGTTGGCACTCTTCTACGGGCTTCTTAATCAGGTATGTGCACAGTCTGTAACAAATGGATGGGGTTTTTTGGCCTCTGCTCACTGTGTATTACATTTTTAATCAGTATATATAATTATTTACCACAAGCTGCTGGGCCAGATTTTCTGAGCATTGGTCTAATTAACTTAAGCTTGATAATTATGCTTCAGATACCATAGCAGTACGCATGGAATTTGCAGATTATGCCGCCAGCTTATTTGATTCCAATAACTTGTTTTCTCTGACAGTGGGTTAGTTTTTATTTTTTTAAATGGCCATCTGATAATTATTTGGGTTTCAAAGTTTCCCCTTAAACAAAACCATTCTGCTATTTAAGACAGTTTCTCTAATAATTAACACAGACTAGACTGAAATAGGTTGCTATGTATTTTTACACATGCAAATCTGTTTTCACTAATATAAGCCCCAGGCTGAGGAAATATTAAAGTATAAAGAGTTCTGATGATTAAATAGCAGTATCTTCCATGTTTTGACTGGCTTTGCTTTTTCATTTACATTTCCCTTTGGGTTGATGAAAAATGAGAGAAAAGGAGAAGCAAAAGAAACGGAAAACCTCCAACGTTTGTAAGTGAGAAGGTCAGCTTCTGATTGAATTAGGCCATGACAAATTCCCACATGAAGAGCAACCAGCCAACTGACGGCTCAGACACTGTGCCATCACAGTGTCTGAGAGACACATTCTAGCACGGAAACACGTTTTCCATTCTAGCACGGAGAACTGTGCTGGACACTGTGTCAAGCCTGTTATGTGGATGTCTCATCTAATCACCCCAACAACCCCATGTAGTGGGCATGTGTTATTAGTTGAATTGTGTCCCCCTCAAAAATATGTTGAAGCCTTGACCCCCAGGACCTCAAAATGTAAACTTACTTGAAAATAAGACCTTTATAGAAGTAATCAAGTTAAAAATAAGGTCATTAGAGTGAGCCCTCAAGCAGTAAGACCAGTATTCTTACACAAAAAGAAATCTGGACACAGAGGCAATCATGCACGCACCAAGAGTACCGTGTAGAGACAAGACAGAGATGTGGTGATGGAAGTAAAGCAAGGCCAGACAGTGCCGGCAAACCACCATGAGCTAGGAGAGAGGCATGGAGCAGAGTCTCCCCCTGAGCTCTCGGAAGGAACCAATCCCGTCTATACCTTGATCTCAGAATTCTAGCATGGAGAACTGTGAGGCAACACATTTCCATTGTTTAAGTTGCCATGTTTGTGATACTTCATGATGGCAGTCCCAGCAAACTCACACAATGTGAGTTCCTCCACTCTCCATTTTGCAGATGCTAAAGCTACAAAAATCTGTATGATGTGTCCATAGTTGTCACATGGCAGGGATGGAGTCTACCATCAGGTTTTTCTGACTCCTAAGCTCACCCCTTGACTTCACCCATGCCCTTGACCTCACCCATGCTCCTGCCAACTGCTTCTTTCCAGGCAGGTAGGGAAAATCAATGCAATAAATCCCAGAAATGGCTGACATACTGTGATCAATTTAATGCTTCTAAATTAAGAGTAAGACTGAGGTGATAGCTGTTTCCAAGTTTAAATACAGTGCTTTTATTTAAAACAGAAAATGACTGCTGGAAATACCTGCTTCCTCGGTCCTGACAACAACACAGAATTTTTTTAGAGTGAAGGAAGTAGGGTTATTTTGTTCTTTTTCCACCTGTAACATCAGAGAACGGGCCAAAATATCACTTGCCAATTATGGAAGGCATAGGGAAAAAAACCAAATAAAACAGCATAACTCAAGAACAGAGTCTGAGAAGAAAGCACAGGTAGGCTTCCCCAAGATGTCATAATGGATGGAACGCGCAAAAGGGAAAACAAGCCTCCTCTCTAAAGGCCGCAGACATGGACTGAGAGTATTCTCGGGAAGAACTGCTACCTTAGCCAGGGAAGGAAAGCATAGGAATAAGAAGAATAAAAAAAAACAAATCAAGACTATTCTCCAAGAATGTCTACTGGGATAAACCCAAAAGAAAGCTTAACACCAGGCACAGGAAGGAAGCTCAAAGCCATTGAGGGTCTATTCTATTAATTTCCCCAAAAATGTTATGAAGTAGAAGCTATCACTCCCACTTTACAGAAATAGGGGCTCTGAACTGTAAACAAATTAGCACAAGGTCAACTATCTCCCTGGTCCAGAAAATCCTGGTAATGTCTACACAGAACATCAGTGCAACAGGGCTGTCCTTGAGACACTACGGAAGAGGCTTCAGGAGGATTGATTGCCTTCCTCCTTCTAGACCCATGGTGTCTTCATGTTTATGGGTATGTGTGCAAGCTGACACTCAAAACATAATTGAGAATTTTTACAAATTATACCTAAGGTCCTCTAGAACAGTTCTTATCTATTTTAGGCATGTCAGCACCTTTGAGAAGCTGATCGAAGCAACGATTCCTTTCCCTAGAAAAAATGTATAGACAAACCCACATATGTACACTTATATAAACTTCCCCGGGGGTCCATGAGTCTCTGCTTTAAAATCCATAAAGGATAATTATGCCCCAAATGACCCCAGAAACTTCACATTACCACACACACATAATGTGCCATTGTTCACCTTGATCAGAAATGCATCTCTCCTCCATCACTGGCTTGTACTTCTGTGTTACCGCATCTGTCTCCACCACTGTTGTGGAGCTCTACTGTGCTTTGTCTTTATTCAGCTAGTACATCCATGCCCCACACAGAGTAGGTATAAAGTGAATCTGCAGTCAGAAAACCTGGACTTGAGATCCAGCACTCCCTCTGGGTCATGTTGCTTCCACCCCATGATTCTCCATTTTAGCACATATACTAATAAATCGAAATAATACCGTGGCTAGCCCTCCTTTTTCTGAAGGGCTTTGGAAGGAACATAAGAAATTTCAAAGAGGAACACCTAATAAATAGTGAGCACCTATTGTATGCAGTTTTATATACTTTGCATACATTAATTCATTAATCCTCACAACAAGGCTAGTACTACTATCATCTCAATTAATGCATGAGGAAGCTGAGCCCAGACAGGTCTGGGAAAAGGTGCTAGTAGGCACAAGCCCGGGATGCAAATGCAGGTGAGGCCAGAGCTGGCCCTCCTGATACTATGTACAGTCTCCCTCTGGACTAGGCAATGAATGGCATGCAGATGTCTGAATTCGTTATAGCAAAAGGGCAAAAGACCCTGCAGGCCCTCTATTAACTCAGTAGTGTATGAAGGCCTTTGGGGGATTTTAGAGTCAGACCACTGGAAGAACTCAGTATTATAACTGCAACAAGCTCACCTCCTTTAATGAACCTCAGCATCCCTGGCAGAGCCAGACTGGCTGTGATATAGCCCTTCTGTGAAAGAGAAGTGCCTACCATTTTTCTACCTTTCCTTTCCCCTCCTGTTCCTCCAGATATCCCTGCAGGGACTAGACAGTATCAGGGAGGGAAGCAGCAGCCTCCCTACCCAGGTTTCTGATATAGGGGTGCGGAGGGCCACGGCCCCTTCTAAAAACTGTGAGACACACATGCACTGACTGTGCCAGCCAATACACACACACCTGCAGGCTGTCCAGCAGTGGCTCACCTGCCTGTGAGTGCTAAGCTCATGCCACACCACCAATGTCTTCTCCTTTCTACTTCAAACAATGCCCCCTTTCCCTCTAATCTTTTGTTTGAGAGTTCCCACTTGTATAGTTTGCAAGGGGAAAACAGCCCAGATGTATCTTGGATGGGATTCCAACTATCCTGCAAGACGCCATCTTACAGACTACTTCACTTCCAAATAGTCAGATGGCAGTAACTGATGTATGGGCTGGGGAGAAAGCAGTGACCAAGCCCCAAGCCTGCCCTCTCAGAGCTCATGGCCCAGGTGGGCCACCCAGAAAATAAGCTGGCACCTACAGAATGTATGGAAAGTGCTGTGATGAGGAAAATCTGGTCAACTGTGGGAATACTGACTGGAAGAGACTAGTCCAGACTGGAGGAGAGTGGCATGTTGTGAGTCTGAAAGGCTGAATATCTTCTCTGCCTTTACATTACTGCAAAAACCCAGGATACCATACTGAAGACGCTGCTAAGTGCCTTGCATGCTTTGCCTCACTTAATCTAAAATATTTTCTAATTCTTCTTAGAGCACTTACTCCCCACTGCTCTCTTAGCCAGTTCCCTATTATCCTCTGGGTCTGAACTTGAATGTATTAATAGCTCCTTTAAGGAGCCTTCCTGGCCCACCTTAAGTTGCCTGTCCCCCTCCAGTCCCATCATAGTGTGTTTCCTTCAGAGGGCTGCAGTCTGCAGTCTTGCCACTCTAAGTGTGGACCACAGATCAACATCATCTGGGGCCTTGTTAGATATGCAGAAGCCTGGGCTCCAGCCCAGGTGAGTCTTAAGCACTTTAAATTTGCCTTGTCCTGGAGAGTAGCCAGTAGCACCCATGTAGCTCTTAGGCATGTAAACCATGGCTAGCCTGAGCTGAGATGCGCTGTATGTGTAGAATATACACCAGATTTAAATGACCTAGTACAAAAAAGAATGTAAACTTTCTCATTAAGAATTGTTTTATATTGATTATTGAAATAATGTTTTGGGTATTTTGCGTTAAAATATATTAAAAAAATTTATCTGTTTCTATTTTTAAAACATGAATAACATAAACTTTAAAATTACATGTGTGGCCCTGGCCAAGTGGCTCAGTTGGTTGGAGGATCATCCTGTACATCAAACCGCTGCGGGTTCGATTCCCAGTCAGGGCAAATACATAGGTTGCAGGTTTGATCCCCAGTCAGGGCATGTATGAGAGGCAGCTGATCGATGTTTCTCTCTCTCTTCCTCTCTCTTCCTCTCTAAAAAAAGTTAAATTAAATAAATAAAAATAAAAATAAAAAATTGAATGTATCCTTGAATAAGGATTACAATTTTTTTTTTAAAGTTACATGTGCAGCTCTCACTAAATTTATATTAGACAGGGCTGTTTTAAAATGTGAGAAGCACTGTCTAGGATAATGGTCAGGAACGGGTGTTAGCAAACTCCAGCTCATGGGTGAAATCTTGCTCAGTGTCTATTTGTGTAAATAAACTTTCCTTGGAAGACAGTCATGCTCACTCATTACATACCGTCTATGACCTCTTCCGTGCTACGAAAGCAGAATTAAGTAGGTGCAACAGAAACTGAACGGCCTTCAAAGCCTAAAGTATTTCCTACTTGGCCCTTTACAGAAGTTGCCAAGCCCGAGTCAAGAACATTGGTTCCAGAGCTGCTGCCCAAGTCCAAATCATGGCTCTCCCACTTCTCAGTATATGCAGTTGGGCGAGGTAGTTCATGTCTGTTCCTCAATTTCTACACAGAGAAACTAGGAATAAGAGCTTTTATAAAGATTAAATCAGTTGATAAATGTGAAATTCTTTAAATACTACCTTGTACATAGTAGGTTGGTCACCATTGCTATTATTGCTAAAAATTATCACAAGTTATAATTATACATTTTTGCTTTATCTTTTTTCTTGTGTGTCACCCCACCAAACTGAAAACGCCAGAAGAACAGGGGCATTTTCTCTCTTATTCTAGCTCTTCAGCTGAGCACAGTTTCCTGTGTATAACAGAGATTCAATAATTATTTGAATGAGGTACAGAGAAAAGGAATTTATCTAAGGCTACATGGCCAGTAAGCAGGCAGGACTCAGGCCTGGTTCCTTTGGCTCCCCAAACTCTTCTCTTGCTACACCAGGTATGGTCTCTAGACCAGCAGTGTCCACATCACCAGGGAGCTTGTTAGAAATGCTAAATCTCAGGCTTCAGCCCAAAACTATTGAATGAAAAATTCAATTTTAACAAGATCTCCAAAGACTCATGGGTACTTTTCCACTTGAAAAGTGCTACTCCAGGCTACAATTCCCAGTTAAGACACATCTGTTTATTTATTTAATGAGTAATTAACATAGTATCATCAAATCTCTTCACTGAGCACTGTTTCCACCACCTAATATCAAGGCTGGTCATTTCTATTCATGACACAGCTAAGGGTCCACGGGTGTTCAGGTTCCACAGTAAATGTCACTGTGCTGTGTCAGAAAGTGCCCTTTTTCTGACCAGGCTCAAATAACTGCACAGAAATCTGCTTATGATTCCACAGGAGCCTCTGGTGACCAGACCATGGGCTCCAGCAGGTGGAAGGGCTCTGAAAACCCACTCCTGGATCATTTCCCAGTGGGCTCTTGTCTCAGTAAATTGGTTCTTCTCTGCATTTTACACACCAGTGGTTGCACCACCAAAATTTACAACCCATTCCCAAATGTAATAGCTCAGGCACCTTTCTTTTTGATTCTACAAATGAGAGCAAATCACTTCTTACTTATATTACAAACCAATTAAAATTCTTTCAACGCTGACTCCGTTTTTCTTACTTGTTGCCTGGCTCCAAGGTTCAGTGCTCTTCACTGAACTATTTTCTTAGAAATGGTCCGTTATGTGGCACCTCAGAGAATAAGGGTGTTTAAAATTAGAACAAAATCTTACAATGAATTCCCATTTGTCACAGCAAGAAGTTTCAAATTGTGGTCATCAGTTGAACACTTTAAATTAGAAAAAGACTGATTAGCATAATTCTTAAAGGTCTGAACTCTAAACTCACAGATGGCCTCTGAGAGAATTGATGGTGCATAAAAGAGATTAGGATAAATCTAATTAGTTAGGGGGTGTTGCCGTTTCTCGAGTCAAGTGGTGAGCGATGGAAAAGAAGTGATGGATGAACAGATGGATATAATGAAGCCCCATTATAATCTTTTTGATTCCCATTTACAGTGATGGAGCACATTACCCTATTAATGGTTCTGTGAGCTAACAGAGCCAAAGCTTGGCGCTGTGACCTCGAAAATGAATCTGAATTGCCTGCCCTGCTCTTTGCACGTATTTATAGGATTTAAATGAGCCTGACAACTCTGTATGCCTACTGAGGAGTCATCCCCACAGCATGGGCTGGAAATCCTTCTTGGGGAATGGCCCTACTCCTGGCTGGTTTCTGAAAGCAGTCTGGCCAGAGTCCCACAGCTTTTCTGCTCCACTGTTCTACAATTTTAATTTCCTAGGAAATAAGCTCTGGTTTGCCTAAGTTCCCAATGTGATGGGCTGACACAGACTGCTGTTCTCTTCATTGGGGTGATGGCTACACATTATGACCATCACATGCTGGCTGATGAGGAACCTAATGATAGAGTCTAAGGAAGAAAAGTGGTAAGACAGGGCCCTTTTCTTGAGGGGCTCTTGACTCAGTGACAGAAATGTGAGATAAATAACAACATAAGACATTTCGCAGACAAGATGCAAAATAAGAACCTGACTGGCTGTGTCAATCAGAGAACAGAGTGGAAATAGTGGTTGTCCATCGAGTAAAAAGTCCACTCCCATGGAGCTTGAAGAAAAGCCCTTTCCACCTCTGGATGACCACAACTACCTCTCGAGTATCTCCTTACTTCTACTCTTAAGCCACAACACTCCAGCATCATTTAAAAGTATAAATCAGGATGCGAGATTAAAACACAGGAGCAGACACAGTGACTTGTGATCCAGAAAGTCAAGTTAATTGTAGGGACAGTGCACCAACCACAAGAAACAACATTTCATGGACAAGCAAAGCTGGCATTCAAGAGCAAGGCTTCCAGCTTCAGTTCAAAATGGCAGAGAGGAAGGTCCTAAACTCACCTCTTTTCACTGACATCAAGATTACAATTACATACAGAATAGCTATCTCTGAGAATTATGTGAAGACTAGCAGAACAATGGATATAAAGAAAAAGCCACATTGAGATGTGTAAGAGGGGCAGAGACTCAGTCTAGTCAGGAACCACCTTATACCCCACTCCTTGTGCAGTTACCCACAAGTGGAAGGGATATCACAACTGCAGAGGTAACCCCTGAAAAGTGAAGGTTCTACATCCCTACCTTGGAGAACTGTCCTGGGAAGAGGAGCCACCATAATATCTTCCTTTGAAAATCAGCAGGGCTTAACATCTAGGAGAGCCAAAAGGCTGCAGGAAACCAGGGTTGTGCTCTTTCTGAGTCCTAGTGCAGAGGCAACAGTCTAAAAGCACATGGGTCATATGTGGAGTTGATACAATGATGAATTTTAGGGTGTATGCTGGAGGGACAGGGATCTGTTGGCACTTTCTTCAGAATCAGAAGTGATGGGACACCATTTGTTCTATTTTCTTTGCTCTGTTTCCCCCTAGTTGGTCTGACACTGGCAGGCACCATTTCTGACATTCTCCATTAAACTTAATAACACTGTTAAACCCATCCTGGTGTTTCCCTGAGGACTGATCTAGGCTGGCACCCCCCCAAAGCAACTCCTGCCCTGCCAAACCTGGTGGGTAGCTTCAGTCAGTACCAGCACACAGCAGTATGTCTGCAACAGTTGACGCTGGGCCTTGTAGCTAGTTGCACTGAAGGCTTTCCCCACACCCCAAAGAGCCTGCAACAGTGGCAGCCAGGCCTCAGGGCCAGCCAGGCCAGGGACCAGCCTCACCTGCCAGTGTGTCCATGTAAGTTGTGGCTCAACCACAACAGGAAGCCATACTAGTTCACACAGGGAATACCTCTGGAGCACCTGGCTCTGGTGACAAAGAGCATTCTACCACTGGGCCTTACAGGACACCTTCTAACTAAGGCCACTTTTTCAAGACCAGGAGATAGAGCTGAGCTACCTAATACATGGAAACACACAGGCAAAAAATGAAGAGACAAAGAATATGTTCCCCCCAAAAGACAAAACCCCAAGGGAAAAAAAAACCTAAATAAAATGAAAATAAGTCATCTCCTAGGTAAAGAATTCAAAGTAATAGTCATAAGGATGTTAATCAAACTCTTAGGCAAGTGGATACACTAAGTGGAGAACTTCAACAAATAGATAAAAATTTTAAATAAAGAAGGACCTATCAGAACTGAAGAATATAGCAAGTAAAATTAAAAAATGTATATATATATCCACTAGAGGGAATCAACAATAAATCAGATGATTCAGAAGAATGGATCAGAAATCAGGAAGGTCCATAGTGGAAATCACCCAATTGGAAGATCTAAAAGAAAAAATAATTTTTAAAAATGAGGATAACATAAGGGACCTGTGGGACAACATCAAGCATACCAACACTTGCATCATAGGTGTCCCAGAAGCAGAAGAGAGAGAAAAAGGAATGGAAAACCTGTTTGAGTTAGTAATGGATGAGAACTTCCCTAACTTGATGAAGAAAACAGACGCCCAAGTCCAGAAAGCACAGAGTCCCAAACAAGATGAACCCAAAGAGATCCACACCAAGACACATCACAATTATCAGGTTAGCCAAAAATGTCATTTAGTCTTTTTCATAAAATGGCTCTAATAGTGCTTCGTTGTTTTTAACTTCATTTTAAACAATTTTTTTAAAAGATTTTATTTATTTATTTTTAGAAAGGGAAGGGAGGGAGAAAGAGAGAGAGATAGAAACATCAATGTGTGGTTGCTGGGGGACATGGCCTGCAACCTAGGCATGTGCCCTGACTGGGAATCGAACCTGCGATACCTGGTTCACAGCCTGCGCTCAATCCACTGAGCTACACCAGCCAGGGCCATTTTAAACAATTTTGTTAAGATTTTATGATGACAATTGTCATAGCAATGCACATTTTAAAAAATTATCAAAATTGGTGAATTTTTGTGTAGCCATTTTAATACTGAAGATGGAAGAAAATATATATTTTTGGCATATTATGCTTTATTATTTTAAGAAAAATTAAAATGCAACTGAAATGCAAAAAAAAAGATCTGTACAGTGTATGGAGAAGGTGCTGTGACTGATCAAACATGTCAAAAGTAGTTTAAGAAGTTTTATGCTGAAGATTTCTTGCTGGGTGATGCTCTGTGGTCGGGTAGATCAGTTGAAGTTGATGGTGATCAAATTGAAACATTAATTGAGGACAATCAATTTTCTACCACATGGAAGATAGCCAACATACTCAAAATATCCAAGTCAATAAAGTTACTGGTAAAAATAAAGAATGTGTCTTCCATCTCATGGAAAAAAATAAATGGACTTTTTGGCCAACCCAACAAAATGTTAGAAGTTAAAAATAAGAAGAGAATCTTGCCCTGGCTGGTGTAGCTCAGTAGATTGAGAGTGGGCTGTAAACCAAAGGGTTGCTGGTTTAATTCCCAGTCAGGGCACATGCCTGGGTTGTGGGCCAGCTCCCCAGTGGGGCCTACGTGAGAGGCAACCACACATTGATGTTTCTCTCCCACTCTTTCTCCTTCGCTTCCTCTCTTTTTGAAAATAAATAAATAAATCTTCAAAAAAGAAAATTTAAAAAAGAGAGAGAATCTTAAAAGCAGAAAGAGAAAAACAACCATTTACATACAAGGAAATTGCAATAAGACTGTGAGCTGATTTTTCAACAGAAAGTTTGCAGGCCAGATGCAGGGGCACAATACAGTTAACATGATGAAAGGAAAAACCTAAAGCCAAAAATACTCTATCTGGCAAGGTTATCATTCAGAATTGAAGAAGAGAGGAAGAGTTTCCCAGACAAGCAAAAGCTAAAAGAGTTCATCACCACTAAGCGGCGTTACAGAAAAAATGTTAAAGGAAATTCTTCAATTAGAAAAGAAAAGGCTAAAACTAGAAATAAGAAAATATATAAAAGAAAAAAGTCTCACTAGTAAAGGCAAACATATCGTAAAGGTATTAAACCAGCCATTTATAAAGCTAGTATGAAAACAATTAAAATGGCAATGAGTACGTGCCTATCAATAATAGCTTTAGATGTAAATGGACTAAGTGCTCCTTTCAAAAGACATAGGGTGGCTGAATGAATCATAATAAAAAAAGACCCTTATGTAAACAGCCAAGTGAGACTCACTTCAGATCAAAAGACACAATAGCCTGAAAGTAAAGGGGGTAGAAAAGATATTTCATAAAAATAGAAACAAACAAACCTGGCTCAATGGCTCTGTTGCTTGGAGCACTGCCCTATGCACTAAACGGCTGCAATTTCAACCCATGATCGGGACACATTCCTAGGCTGTGGGTTCAGTCCCCAGGCAGAGCACATACAGAAGGCAGAGATCGATGCTTCTCACTTATACCGATCTTTCTCACTCTCTCTCTTTCTCCCTCCCTTTCTCTCTCTAAAATAAAAAAATATATATCTGTGGGTGAGGATTAAAAAAATGGAAACAAACAAAAAAGTGGGGATACCAATACTTATACCAGACAAAATAGACTTTAAAACAAAGATCATAACAAGAGACAAAGATGGATGGATGTAGCAATTCCACTTCTGGGTACTTATCCCAAGAGAATGAAACCTTAATTAAAAAAGATATATGCACCCCTCCCACACCATATTCATTGCAGCCTCATTTACAAGAACATGATATGGAAGCAACCTACCCTAGGTATCCATAAATAAATGAGTGAACAAAAAAGAAGTGATATATACATTACTCAGCCATGAAAAAGAATGAAATCTTGCCTTTTGCAACAACATTGATGGACTTAGAGGTATTAAATTAATTGAAATAAGTCAGAGAAAAATAAATACTGTATCTAAAAAACTAAACAAGTGAACAAACAAAACAGACTCATAGATACAAAGAACAAACTGATAGTTGCCAGAGGGTTGGGTGGATGGGGGATGGGAAAATAGGTGAAGGAGATTCAGAGGTACAAACCTATAGTTGTAAATAAGTCATGGGGATATAAAGTACAGCACAGGGAATACAGTCTATAATATCAATACTTTTGTATGGTCATGGATGGGTACTAGATTTCTCATGGTGATCACTTCATAAGGTACAAAAATGTCAAATCACTATGTAGTACACCTGAAACACCTTTGTATGTCAACTACACTTTAATTAAAAAGAGCTTATCATTACAGAACAATTTTTTTAAAAGTATAAATCAGATCACTTGACTCTCTCCACTAATAATCAAAGCTGACATTAACTGAGTACTTACTGTGTGTTCAGCACTGACCTAAGCACACTTTGTACATTATTTCATGTGATCTTCACAATGACACTCTGTAGAACATACTAGTATCATCCTTATATTACAGATGGGGAGACTAAGGCACAAAGAGTTTATCTGAACCAGTAAGCAGGAGAAATTATAGACAAATTCAGTCATCCTACTTCCAGAATTCAGACTCTTAACCCCTCTATTTCTCCTATTCTTTGGTCCCTGTTTTCCCATCACACGTGAAATAAAATCTAAACACCTCTCTGACCTCATATCGCTTCAATCTCTCCCAGGCTCACTGTGCTTCAGCTCATTCTTTGTACTGTACTTTGCATTTATATTACTCTCTGTCTGCCTAGCAAGTTCTCCTGCACTCTCACACCAACCTGGAAACATCAGGATGACCTTGATCATCAGCTCTTTTTTTTTTTTCTCTAGTCCCCTTCCCACCCAGGTGATCTCATTCAAGGCCATGACTTGACCTACTATCTCCTTGACTCCCAAATTTGTTTCTAGCCTGGAAATCTCTAATAAGTTCCAGATATGTATATTCTGATGATCCCTATTGCATGTGTGGCAGATGCCTGATATTTCTTATATAACTAAAAGAGAATACCTGACTTATAGCTCCCCCAACTTTTCGGTAAATATCACTAATCATTCAGCTGGTTACTCAAGCCAAATACTAAGAATCCTTCTTAGCTTCTGAGCCCTCATATTCAATTCCATCTGTGTTTCCAAGACACGTTGTCAAATGGCCTACTTCTCTCCACCTCCACTGTACTATTGTCTCTAACATAAACTGCTGTGATAACCTCCCAACTGGTCCCCTTGCTTACACTCTGACCTCCTTTCAACTCAGCCAGTGTGAGCCCTGTAAACCTTACATCATGCCATTCCCTTGTCTGAGACCCTTCAATTGCATACTAGGCCCACAAGAGCTCTAGGCCATGTCCTGCCTCTGTAACTGTGTCTCCTCTGTGTGCTCACCACAGTTCCAGGCCCCTCTGACCTTCGTCCTCTTTCCTGAACATGCCAAGCTCATCCTGGACCTATGGCTTTTGCAATTACTATTCACTTTGCTAGGAAAACTCTTTGTCCCCAGGTTTACCCAGATTTGCCTTCTTGTCTTTTAGTTGTCACTGAAATGTTACCTCCTTGGCAAAGCCTTTTCTGACACCTCTGTCCAAATTCATCTGTTCCTGTGCAAATACTTTCATCATATTACCCTAATTTATTTCCTCTCACTATCTGAGATTGTGTGTGTGTTTATTTGTTCCTGTCTGTTTTCCCACTAGAGTAATCTCTTTGAAGGTTTGAGACCTGGGACTGATCTGGCTTATTCACCACCACATGCTCCAGTGCCAGGAATTTTAATGGGGATCAATAGCATTTATTGAATGAAAATAACCTTTGTTTATAAGCTAACAACATGCAATGGAGGAGGTAAGATTGAAGACAGATGATAATGCTGGAACTCCAATCCTATAGTCAGTGGGAGGAGAGGAAATAAAGAATAAAAGGGAACTTCTGGAGAGTGGGAAGAAGTCTGACATCTTTCTTTTGTTGAGTGACCACATTACCAATGAGGCCTTGGGAATATACAGGTGAAGAAAACAGCCATGACCCCTGCCCTCATGGAGCATGTATTATAGTGTGCTGTTTAAACTTGTCGTCCCCATTTTAGAACAAGGTAGGGTTAAGCTTTTTTTTTTTTTTTTTTTTTTTTTTTTTTTTTTTTTTTTTGCCCTGTTAAGGGGAAGAGAATAAATATTTTAGGCTCTGCAGGCCATATAGCCTGTGTTGCAGATATTCAACTGTACTGTTGTAGAGTGGGAAAGCAGCCATAGGTAGTGCACAAACATGGCTGTGTTCCACTCAAATCTTACTTACAAACACAAGCAGCAGGTCCAATTTGACACATGGACCACAGTTTGAGAACTCCAGGGATAGGTTCTTCTTTTGCAGGAAGTTCTAGGCCTATTACACAGAAAAGTGGGCTTTGGTTGAATCACAAAGGTCTTGCATAGACAAAGATAGGTTTATTATTTACCTTAAATCCTATCTAAAGCTCTTAGAAAACAATAAATAGACCTGAGCTGTAGCTCTAGTCTTTTATTTTAATTTTCCACACTAACCAATCTTTGTAAGAAACCTCAAAATTACATGGAGTTGAATGTACTTAACCTGATGAGAATAATTGAAAGAGGCTAATGCATATACTATGTGGTGGGCCTCTTACACTTACACCCTGTTAGAAAGAAAGAGGAAGGGGGCTCTTGATTAGTTATACTGATCTAAGTTTAAGCTATTAGCTTGATGTACCATGACATCAGCTGGGGAGGAGAGCCATATTGAAGTGTGCAGGTCTTCGCGAAAACTTTGCCATTTAGTTGTTGACTGATTCGCTTGGACATGAGAAAAGATTCCTAGAAAGAAGATGTCATTGTTGTGTGCCATTGCTCCAGGGTGCTTTTGGCAGTAATGGATGTGATCAGAAAAGTAACTACTGTTAAGGGAACAGGGATAGTTGTTCTGGACAGGCACCAAAAGCCAGGCTCCTGGAAGTGGGCCAAGAGAATCAAACTCTAATGTACACGAGCCACTCCTGGGCATTCTGCCTGGATTGCCTCCATGGGGACTGTTTGCCTGGTTTCCAGGGAGCCTCCAACTCAAATATGGACCTGAGATGATTCATCCTGTGTGCCATATTCACCCACATTTGCATCCTTATCATTAACATGTCTGTAGTTATATGAGGCAGGCATAAAAATTGTAAATGGCTTCACTTCAATAAAACATCACTATTTCAAAACACTAGTTTCCTCTATATAAACTTAGATTGCCCAAATAAGCACTAACATTAACATAGAATAATAAAAGGCCTCGATATATATTTATCAGCATACTGAGTTAACCTTGCTTCTACACCAAGAAGCCCTCAAATCAGCACCTCTCCCCAGGCCACCTCCTTACTTCCTTTCCTCCCCCTCTGTTTCAGCTTGACCTGAAGTGCACAATAGAGTCTGTGCCCAACAGCTCAGGTAGCAGAGAACATATCTGCTTAGTTCCTTACTATCCTCTAGCACTTTGCAAATATTTGAATAAACATGGGAGGAATAAGAACAAAAATGGAAATTCCCACCCCATCAGAGTTCAAGAATTCTGAAATGCACAGTCACAGGGACACATGGTGAGTGCCCATCTCTTTGGGAAGAGGAATCAAAGTGACTTGTAGAACTGCAGCTCAGCAGCATGCAGGCCATGCTGGGGGCTTCCACCTGCATGTGGCGGAATGTTCTCAGCATCCCAGCAAAGTGGGTATTTTTAATCAATATTTTATAGACACTTATCTCCTCAAATGGAGACACCACTACTCACATTGGAATGCTATGGGGATTCACCAGGACACACTCACTGTGTGTAAAGTCCCTCCTCAGCCTAGGGTTTTACACATAGGATTCAATAAATGACAGCTGCTGGTATTATTATTGTTTTATCCTCCTGACAGAAGAAGAAATAGAGGCTTGGGGGTTACAGTGACCAGTCCAAGCTACAGAATGTGACACAACTTGGATTTGAACCCAATGTGACTGGTTCCTTCCTAGGAATAAGGAAAGTATGCTGACTCCATTTCCCTTTGTGTTTTGCCTTCATACCCTTAGCTCAGGGAGTACCAGGGCTACCTGAAGGTGGCTATAAATTCTCCTCTAAGTTCTTCACAGGATCATAAAATAGATTATAGAGATATTTTACTTTCTGTGCTAGGCCTTTATAATACAATATAAAGGTAATTCTTTGCATAACAAATAATAAAGATCCCTCCCTAAAAAAATTCCTTACTACACTGAATGGATGTTCTGATGTTAGTTAGGCCAATTTTTTTCTTCCTAGATAAAGATCTTAAAGGTATTGGTGAGCCACATTCTCTGCACTGTGAGCAGAGCCTGACCTGGAATGGTCTTGTAATATCATCCCTGTCAGGGGTCCCAAACAAGCTGCCAAAGGTCTTCAAAATGTATAAGTGTTCTGTAAAAAATAAAGCATTGCCAGGCATATGATTAACAAGCCAGAAAGGCCATAGCACTTGACAGAAGGCTTGAGGCATTTCAAAAAGATAAGTCAAAATGCATTTATGAGCTGAATGCCTCCTCACTCTGCTTAGCTGTGCTACTTGGTTCATAAACCAGGGATTAAGTCAATTTTCATTTTAGCTCCTTACTTCACCTTTAAGCAACCCCTAAGGTTTCCAGAAGAATTCTATTTGACCTTTAGCTAAAGTTCAACCTCTACCAAGTTACCAATTTTGGATCATCCCTGGGTAATCACTTAAGACAGATTTCACTATAATTCATGGAAAAGATAATCCCTGGCCCAATAATTCACAAAGGAAGGATCCCCAGTGGTCTCAAGGATGGCAAAACTTAAGGACTTAGACCTGCTAATGAATTTTAGGGATATTTTCATTGTGCAATATTGATTACTGAAGACATCTTGGATGCATTTGCTGGATAGTGAACCCAGGGCATTTCTTTGCCTGTACCTGGTCCCAGATGAGGATTATCTCAGTACCCCCTTAATGTCTAAGTTCTAGAAAAAAGAGACAGCCTCTGGGAGGGTAGGCCTTTGAAGGTTATCATTTACTTCCAAAGTTATGATAGGAATGTTATTAAACCCCTTATTGGACTTTGGTACTTGCACCGAAGAGAATGTCTTTGCTCTAAGCACATCTGCTGTAGATCTGCATTGATCTAACATCTAGCTCCCAGAGGCCTCTCAGCAACACCCAGAGAATGTGGAGGGGAGCAATGAACAAAGAAGCAGGCTTTTCCAAATTACAGTGAGGAATGGGCCTTTGAAGTTGTTTACTTCTTACATGTCCTGACCTATTATGTCTACTAGATCTGCCTGATTCTTAGACAAGTATATAAAAGACTCAGTATGTATATATCTAATCAGAGGTATTTTTCTCATTTTTTTAATGTACTTAGCTGGGTTGTGCACGTACCGTGAAAGCAGAGTTGCTCCCGTCCACGGAAGTGAAAACAGAGTTCCTATTTTGCACAAAAGTCTATTCATTTCTGCTCACAGACTCTACACCCATTAAATAAATAGAAATTCAAAGCCCATCTCAGTCATGAATCAGAACAGGATGCTTGCGTATACTATTTCTCTAACTTCCCAAATACTGTGGGAACACATTGGCCCCTCAGTATCTCTGTGGACTGGATGCTTGTTCATTTTGGAGGAAGGGCTCATAGCTTTCTGCAGACAGTTCAATACCATGATGAGTCAGATTCAGCTTCCTGCATTTTGTGCCTTATTGATCAGTGTACCTCAGGCTATTAGGTTTATTAATTAAATGATAATTTTGGGAGGGGTGAGTATACAAGGAGATAAATGTCTCACAAATAGATTTAAAACTTGCAGACAGGAGGCATGCAGTAGTTTACAAAGTGTTTATCTTTCTGGCATTTTTTCCTCCAGGAAAAAGTAATCATTGCTACAATCCTTTGAAAACAGAGATGCTTGTTGGGGGGCTTGGACAGTGTGAAGATTCCTGGAATTTCAACACACCTGCTGGGGTACTGGACTGAGTTAGCTGATGTACTTGATCTGCCTACAAGAGTCACCCCAAAGTCTCTTATATCCTTCTCAGCCCCTCCTCCAGAGCCTTGGGTGTCTGGGACCACTGGGGCTTGTTTTGAGCTGCTACCTCTTCCGATTGGCTGTCTGACCCTGGCCCTGACCCAATTCTGGAATCCAGAGAAAGCCATGCTTCCCCACTCCAATCCTCCCTACCTCTAATACATGCCTGTAATAACACACAGGTCCCAATAGAAGTGCCTATCCCACCATGGCTTTTTCTTTCTGCCCTCACTGGACACTTTCTGTCCTCACTGGACACTTTCTGACATTCCCACTGTCCTGCCAGAGTTTTGCAATCTCAGACACTGTTTACATTTTGGGTCTGATAATTCTCGGTTGTCGGGGGTGGTCTTATGCATTGTAGGATGTTTAGTGGCATCCTTGGTGTCTACCTACTTGTTTGTCCCCAGTGCCTTCAGGCAAGTGGGAAATGATGGGAGAAAGCAACATCACCCCAACTCTATAAGGAATAAAAGGGAACTACATTGTTATCAACATTCAGGCCTGGTTTGCAGATCTCACTTTGGAGGAATCTTAATGAACCAGAGACCTCCACTAGGAAGCTGGAAGGGGGCCTGGAGAGCAGAACAGAGGCTGAGTTGAAACTAAGGATTCTTGGCCAAAAATTAGTATAAAAATGATTGGATTGATCTGGCTCTTACTAGATAAAGGTCTATGGGCCACATCATTTACAGAGCATTTTAAAGCATGTACTATATCTCTCATTCCAACCAGTCAAGAAGTTTGGTAGAGTTTTTTCTTTCCAACCTCACAGTCACTCTTCTAGTTTTTTCTCTGGGTTCCTCCAAAACCTCCATGTGTCTCCTTTCTTCCAGTCTTGCTTCTCATTCTCCATCCCCTCCTCCTCACTGCAGGTGAGTGGTCTTTCTGAGATGCCAATCATATCATGCTAGCCATCCATGCAATTGCTTTCCTGGCTTCTCATTCTTTCAAGATAAAACTCAAACTCCTCAACAAGTCTTGCAACAAGTCTGTGCATGGCCTTTCTCAGTTCTTTCCTTCATGTGGGCACTCCACTGGACCCGTGGTTACTCCCAGAGTGTGGGTCACATCCCTTGGTAGATAAATAAGGTAGTTTTAGGGAGTAGAGTCATGACCTTAAAGAATGTGGACTACACAGAAACTATTTAAGTTCAGCAACCTTTTTCTTCCTTGGGCTCCCTGCAGCAGTATGTCCAGTTCTATGCTCTTCGTCCTCACAAGCTCTTAGCCTTGCTAATCTCCCATTTTATACCAGCAAAGCGCAGGCTTAAGGCTCAAACAACAGAACCCAGATGAAATCTAATAACACTTTTATTTTTCATTGTATTTACTTTTGTAATTGCCTTCTATTTATGGTACATTATATTGCTTTTCCATTGCAAGTGATGCAATCTTTTTTTTTTTTTTTTTTCAGTGGAGTACTCAGGTAGAAAAAGGAAGTTGACTTGAAGAAATAAGAACAGTGGAAGTGCTTCCCAGATATGGAAGAAACTGTGATTAAGGATTGATATTTTGAGAATAGGAGTTATTTGAATTCTTACTATGCTTTTTCATATCTCAACCTACTATCCCTCAGACAGACTAAGAAGGTGGAGTGGACAAGAGCAGAAGAAACTGGATTATTTTTTGTCAACTCTCACATGGTTGTGGGAGTTTGATGTAGAGTCAGGTGCCCCACCATGTGCTCCCGTGGCAACCTGGACACCCCTCAGAGCTCTGTCACGGCACATGCCATGCTAGAGCTCTGGATCCATATCTGTCATGTTCACTTTGGTTTCCACAGTGTCTGGTAAGAAGTTTACCAGAGACAAGATGCCAGATAAATATATCCTATTTGCACAGATGAAATGGACTGAAATACATAATCCTTTCTGCCAGGTCTGAGCTACTCCAAGAGGAAGGCAAATGAGGTGACCAGATAATTTATGTCAATGAAGATGTTAACCACCTCCCTGGTGACAGAGGCAAGAGACATAGTGATTCAAATTACTTGGAGTGATCTCCCTCTTGACTCTGAGCATCAGAACTTAACCTCTATTGGCACTGAAACACTCCTGCGGTTTGTGCTGAGTCTTGGCCCAGCTTGGCCCAACTAGAAAACACAGCAAAGAATACACTGAAACTGGCAAGACATAAGATTGCTTGTCCCTCATCTTTCTCTCTACCTGGAGCTTTACCTTTACAAATTTGTAGCACTTGAAGGAATGTTTCCCCAGCCATTTCTGGATTGTAATAATTCCTTTTTTCCTACTGACAAAATCTGAAACTTAGCCTGGAGCACCTTCTTGCCAAGGAGAGAAGTGAGTGTGTCAGCCTTGTGATGTGTGATAAAATACTACAGTAATGCCGAATAACACTTTGAAATGTTGCCAGGGTGAGCATGCATGCAGAATGACTGAAATCACCTGCAAATACAAATGGTAGCTCTGTGGCTCATCTGTAACCTAGGTATAGGAAAACTGAGATATCCTTTTCCCTCCCTAGCAATTTGCACAGCCTCTTGTTGGAAACTACAGAAATCGCACCACTGAAAGTAACTGCTATGTTTACTCCATGAACAATTTTTATTAACTAATATAATCTCCCCATGTAGTCATTGGTCTTGTGAGGATCCCCTGATACCCTAAGGTGTTCCCATAGATGCTGCTGTGAATACCTCATTGAAGTATTCATGGTGCCAAATGCAAAAGCTTTATTGGAGGGTGTGGAAGTCATTTTTGCAGTGCCCTAAATGACATCCACTTTGTCTACCTTGGAAATAAGGCTAAGTAACTGATTGGGATCTAGTCCCATTCTACCCTCCTACCCCAACATACACATACAATGGCAAATTCAATGGGAATTGTCATTGAATTGAGCTACACAATTTGAAGAGCCAAAATTGTGGGGTATTTACTATGCATCAGGCATTTTCCCCTATTTTAGGTAAATCTCATGATGTAGTATACAAACATTGAAATATCTTCATTTTACTGTTGAGGAAATAGGGGCTCAGAAAGGATGACTAATTGGTTCAGGGTCTCACAGAAAGGAAGTGTATCAGCAAGGATTTACCCTAGGACTGTGTGACTCCAAAGCTTAAATTCTTTTCAGGATGAACAATGTTGAACTAAAGCTACTGCCCTTCCTTCCTTGAGGTGTGGTTGCATCCTCATGTTCCCATCATGAACAGGATACATGAACCAATGGGAATTTACTTTTTCATGAAGAGCCAGTAGCCTAAATGAGAAATTACTCATGTGCAAAAGAAGACCATGTAGTATGGAAAAAGTTTCAGCACATTTCAAGGGCATCTGCCTCTTTATAAAAAGTGAAACACCATTTTCTCTTTATTACAAAAAGGAAAATAATAAAATTAATTCACTGATATATTGATTACTTCCATTGTTCTATGATAATAACAGTAACTATGGATTAGGAACTTCCTCCTTGCCAGGAATCACAGGAAGCACTCTGCCTCAAGGATAACATGATTCTTACAGCCCAATGATGGAGGTGCTACTATTACCTGCATTGGACAAATGTGAAAACTGATGTTCAGAGCTTATGTATCTTGCCAAGGTCAGTCAGTTCAGTCAGTATTCAAACCCAGGTTTCTCTGGCTCTTATCTGCTATGTTACCTTGTCTCCTACAAACCCTTCCTACCCAACATCTATTATTGAATAAATAAGAAAGTTGCTTTACCCAAGAGTGAAAATCAGAAGTTTGGAGGAAGCAGCATAGTGTTTTAGGAAGAACCCTCATTTTAATGACGAGGTAGGCTAGTTAGTCACTGCTAATCCAAGAGTGACATGGGCCCTTCTGGGGCTCCCTTCCTAGTGTGCAAATTGCTGATGGTGAAAAGCAGAGTCTGTAAGGTCCATTCCTGCCCCAGCATTCTGCGATTCTATTAAACACACTTTCCCCTCTCCCACGACTTCTCCTAGATTGTATTTTTAACTCTCTCTGGCCAAATAGAAGCCAAATATATCAAAGGTGTGGCTGCCCTCCTCCAGTTCAAGATCATCTGAACATATTGCCTTAATAGAACCATTTTGGCAGCTATGGCTGGTCATTCAGCTCCCGAGGATTTCCTGGGGATGCAGATACTGTATGCAGGGCTAAAAGAGCTTCCCTTCTCACCTCATTCCCACTCTGTGCTCCAGCCCTCAGCCTTCTTTCAGATCTTCAAATGGTTCCCTGCCACTCCAGGACCCTTTGACATGCTGTTCTCCTGCCAGGAACACATGACCTTCTCCTCCTCATGTGGTTGGCTGCCATCCTACCTTCAGATCTCAGGTCAGAAGATACCTCTTAAGAGAAGGCTTGCCTGACCCCTGGACTTGGGAGCCTCCTTCATTATAGATTGACTCTTTCCTTCAGAGCACTCTTCTGATTTGGCCCCTATTTGTTCAAGTGGATCAGTGCCTGGGTCTCTCACTAGACCCATTCTTATGTCCCCAGCACCCAGCTCAGAGAAGCCTCTCAAAACCTGTTGGTGGAAGTACTGGTACATTGATCTGCAACCTATAACTACTTTCCCTTGTTGATTAGGTGCAGGAAGGGAGGATAGTAGCCAATTTCTGGGGGCTGGGGCTTATGGGCCAGGCCTTCTCTCAGTCTGAGTAATGTCTTAGAACAATGTTCTTTGATTTTGTGCTTTTCCCCATCTCCAAATATCAAGAAATCTTACAGATCAATGCCTGAGACCAAAGAGACTTACGGAATATTAAGAAGATTATGCACATAAATATACCAACTATGACAGCCATGCTAAGAAGAATAGTAATACTGTGCCGAGTGCTAGTTTATCAACCTTTGCCACTTAAAAAATTCACAGCCAATTTAATTAAAAATATAACAGCTCTGAAAGCTGCTACAGTGACTATGACAACAATCAATCATTTTGTAATAGTGTTGAAGATCCATTAGAGATGTTGCATTGGATGCCGACTTTTTTTAAGCCCAGATAGTAGGGGCATTTCATTCTGCACAATTAATGTCACTGCATTGAAATATTGACTGCAAAGAAGAAAATACCAAACGGTTTTATAATCCACATTTTTTATGGTCAAAACTTGCTAAGAAAGGTGCATTGAATTTATTTGTTATAAACTGCACATTTCACATTCAGGAAATTAAAATGGTTTCTACTGACTAACTCATTTAATCATTTAGTTGATTTAATGGAAAACACTATGCATTTTTCTCTCGTTGGTTGCTAAGATTAATACATTCTGTTTATTAGCAATCAAATATTGCAGGAAGGTTTACATCTTATTCTCACTTAACTCATTGCCTTTTATTTAAAAAAATCTCCTAATAGAATTTAAATGGTATCTTTTAAATCACTTGGAAACTTTTCTGTTAGTAACTCACTTTGTCTAGTGGAAGACACATGGCCAGAGGTGACACTGATACCGTTATCCCCAACTTCCTTTTCCAATCTTTTTTGTTTTTGGTGGGGGGGAGGATATATATGGAGGAGAGGGAGTGGAGATTTTAGAAAAAAAATTATGTACCTACCTTCCAGTACCCCTAATTCACTAATATATCAGCAATATCATAACAGCCCCTGAAATTCAGTTAAGAAAGCCCTTTGACTTATTAGTGGGATTTATGAGCTACCCAGGAGAATGAACTCATTAAAAATGTTAATGATAAGTGTCTGGCTTTCATTTAATAGAGAACTGAGGCCACCGCATAAAAGCGTATCTGAGCACACTTGGCACCGCTCTTCCGTCTCCAATGACAGCTTCCCTGTAGGCGCCAGTTCATCACAGCAGCGTCCTTCGTGGTCGTGGGCTCATCTCTGTGGTCTGCTGCTGCTTTCAGGGGTGTGTCAGTGGGCAGGTAAATTCTCCATTTGAGATGCCCACATGGGCAGATTCTACAATGAAATCTTCTTATGACCATATTGGTTACAAAATAGTATAATCAATTTTTATTATTAAAGAGGGTCAGTAGTTTAAAAGCAGCATCTCCAGATTCTCCTTGTTTCTGTATGAAAAAGTGCTTCTTAAACTTCAAATGCTTAGTAGGAGGAAAAAATGAAAGGCAGATGATAGTGTTTTGTACTGAACATGAATAGAATGGTTTAGGACACTAGGTATAGACATGAAAACAACAACAATACTGAAATCTAATGCTAAAAGGATAAGGGCAAGTTAGTCATTGGGCTGTATGAAAATGATGCATTTCAAAATGGCATTCTAGGAGCCAGCCACTTAGGTGCAGACACAAAAGTTTACATAACTTTTACTCTCTATTTCAAGGTATTTTCTTCTTTTCTCATGTGTGTGTGCACATGCATGTATGTAACTTCATATGTGTTCCTCAATGTACTACTGATTGATTGTGGGAGAGGGACACAGACTTCACTTTTCCATTCTGGGAAAGCTGTAACACAGGACACTGGTGTACTTTTACCCTAGCATAGTGATCTTTTCCTCTGAAGAACTGATAAAAGGATACTTACTTTATCATTTGTGCAATTATTTGTTTAATGTTTGTCTCTCCTGTAGACTGTGATGTCTATGAGAGACAGAATAGTGACTGTATGTTCATTGCTGTGGTTCCGGCACTAAGAAGGTCCCTGTATTTGGTTGGTAGATGCTAGGTAAATTTTTTGAATGAATGAGTATTATTTTCCTATGCCATTCCTATTGGAGAATTAGCAAAGCAAGACTCAACCCCAGATCTGCCTCCTGCACTATTGTTGAATTTTTATTCTCCCTTCTGGATTTTGTTCAAATGTCTTCCCTTCTGGGAAGCACCTTTGAGTTTCCCCCTGACTTTTTCTGGGCTTCATTAATATATTATACTCATCCCTCCATGTTTTGTGTACCCAGATTTCCTTCTAATATCTTGTGTTTAAGGGAGCCCTCTTTCTCCCAAGGAACACTTCCATTCCTCACATTTTAAATGGGGTTGATTCTATTTCTGTGTGGCCTTAGGGATGGGCTCAGGATCCAGATTTGGTCACTCAGTGCACCCCATCCCTTTGGCCATGGTTATTGATTCAGCAATAGGCATGTAACTCAAGTTTTGGGCCAGAATCTTCTGCGTTGATTTACTGTAAGCATTGGTGGGAAAAACAATCTTTCTACTATAAGATAGTAGGATATAAGCCTCAGGCTGCTGATGTTCACTTTACCCTCCTCGGGGAGGGACTGCCTGAGAGAAGTAGGGAGATACAAAGCCCCTGATGACACTGCTGGTGTCCCTTGACCCAGCCATGCTCGAATCACCTCTGGCATTATACTTCTTAGTTACATGGGCTAATAAATTCTTCCACCTTCCCTTAAAGCAGTTTGAGTTGGGTTTCTGTCACCTGTAGTCAAATGAGCACTTCATTTCCTTATGCCAGAGTCTATCAACCATAGCATCTTGAGATCATGGGCTGACTCATCCTTGTAATCTCTGTGCCTAGTGCAGGCCTTGCCCTAGTAAAATTTTGTTGAATGATGAACCAACACACTTCTAGAGCAAGGATATTTCCACAGGGCCAGATGTTTTGGGGGGTAAGAGTAACAACAGCAGCTAGTTCTGGGGGTGGGAGGTTCTGTATTTTTAGATCAAGTTCTCAGAATAAGGAAGAAGTCATACAGACACTCAGGAATTGGAAGTGCCAAGGTCAGCTGGAAGAGAAAAAGAAGGACACTCAGGCAGCTAGGGAGGATCTTAGAGCAGTTTAGAATAAGACTGTGGGAACTGTGTACCACAAAATGAATTTCACATTTCTGCATTCCCACAGTGACTAGGTCTTAATCATTATGACAGTATTTCTGCAGCAAATGGAATTAACAATCCCACATGCTTTGGAACTGTTAAATTGTTAACAAGTCCCTTAGAGCTTTGCTTCTTTGAACTCCGTGACTCGTTTTGGGCCCCAGACAGGTGCATTAAACCATCTCAATCTGAGCTGGTAATTGAGGGCCTCTCAAAGCCTGCTAGAAGAGAATGTCTTCCACCGTGGGGGTGAGCAGATGGTGCTAATGTTTGATTTTTGTTTTCACATCTAAAGTCTGGCCCTATCTGGTGAACAATTCAAGTAAACAAGATTTTCCGACCTGTTTGGAAGGTGGGGATTCCAGGCACAGCCTCACTATGATCCAAAAGCCTATACTGGTGCTAAACTTAAAAATCACCCATTCCTGGGTTTAAATCTCAGATTTGCTACCCTTTGGCTAGAAAATACTGAATGTTAACTTAATGTCCATGAGCCCCTGTGTTCTCACTGTGTAAAACAAGACTATACTACCTACCTCCTTACAAACATTTTGTGAAGATTGAGATTACAGATGTTAAAATTAGCAATAATTTGTTAATAATAAAAACTTGATATCATTAGCTATGATTGCAATGAGAATGACCATATTGGTTTCAAGTTTTTATACCAGGCTTTCCAACGCTGAATGCTTTGCCCACCTGTTATATTCTCCACTTATTGCTCACACTAGCATTATGCATCTCATCCTCTCTTTCACTGAGTTCGGAGGCTTTTAGCTTAAGGTCATGAACTGCTTTGGAAATCTAGTGGAGTCTGAGCAAGGAGCCCTTCTCTCCAGCTCCTAATTCCTTTGCATTCCACCTGACCCCACCATATCTCTATTCCATTGCATTGTGATTGTCCACTTACTTGTTTCTAGAAACTTTCTAATTATGATGGAGGCCCTGGGAGGTCAAGGACTAGATCTGCCCATATAACTATTTTATTTCCCTTGCTAAGCTCAGTGCCTGGCAGAGAACAGGTGTTCAATACTCACTGAATAAATGAATGAAAATCATAAAGCTTTCCCTGATCCTTTAAATATTCAACCTCTACTTCAGTTTTTGCATCTCATTTCAGGGTCTATCTAGGAACTCCAGAGTAAGAACATCTATTTTAGGTGATCATTAAAAAATGAAGTGGGAAAACGTGGCAGCCAACTAATGAAGCAGACTTTCTTCATGACAAGCCAGAAAGAACGTGTAGATCAAGCATGGGTCCCAGGAGAGGGAGTTGGTGGTGACATAGTGTAATTGATAGGGGAACCTTTGTCCAAGTCCCTCATTGTGTCTTAGAAGACAGTGAGAGCCAAGTCACATGACCAGTGGCAGAGAGAGCCTGAGCCTTGGCTTCTAGACCCTCACCTCCCCACCTCTATGCCGCCTTCCAAGAAACACCGTTACTGAAAGAATTCAGTGACGATTTCCTTCAGAACCCTGCCAGAGGATAATGTAAGGAAATGTAGGATTCACATGACTATGGTCAAATCAGGGGACAAGGCTTTCCAAGAAAAAGTTGGTTCAAGGTTATGAAAACCTATGGAGTAAAGTACTTGTCTTACTGCCTCATTTGAAAAATGAAACCATTCTCTCTTAATTTTTCATTGGGGGAGGTGTGACTTCAGAGGGAAAAATACTTGAAGTTTCTTTATCACTCAGGTTCTTCAGTACCATCAGCCCAGTTCTGACCTGTGTGACATCCCAAGAGTGGGACAGATACAGCCCATAATACTTCCTGTGTTTCACATGAACGTGAACCCTTGATGAGCTTTAAAATGGGACACAATTTGGGAATCCATTAAGCTCACTGCCTCATCCATGGGATGTTTCTCATGAGCTCAGCCAGAGTTTTAGTACTATGAAGAGATTTTTTTTAACCACAAAGAAAGAAATACATCCCATCACGCCAGATGAAATATCACGTGATTTTTTAGAAAAATATTATATGACTTGAAAACATCTGAATTGACTTAAACTAAATATTACACATCAGACTGTGTTCAAAAGTCTTGTACTAAATTTTCTATTTTGGCATGAACAACTCCTTCTGAAACAGTATCATACAGAATTAAAAATGCACCAGCTCATTAACTCAACTTTATTTCAGATATACATGTTATCAGTGCCAGAGCTCATTCTTACTTCAGAGATGATGGGTAGAGAAGGGATTTCCCCCATTGTTACTTTGATGTATAACATGTTACAAATTCAAGACCTCAGTTGCACCTAGATGAAGAATAGACACCACTATTTCCAGAGAGCATGGGAAAACACCAGGCACTGTGCTAAGAGCTTTACACACATGACCTTCTTTAATCCCATCAGCAGTCCTCTGAGACAGCAACTACTATCTTCCATATCAGGACACTGAGGCTAGTGCCCAAGTGATATGGTTGGTAGAGCACTTGCTGTGTGCTACGCACTGAGCTATGTTTTTTTTATCTGTCGTTTTACCTCACCAAAGTACTTTGAGGTGAGTGCCATCGTAACTCCTAACTTACAGTTGGAGAAACTGAGACAGGTCTCAAACCCAAAGCTTATGCACACTGTCCCATCTGACAATATGCACGAGAATCCATTTTGGACTCTGTAGGCAAACCTTCTAAACTCTTCCCTTGCTAGCTGAGTGAACTTAGATAAGCACTAATTAATATTTTTGTGCCTAAATTTCCTCATATGTGAAACAGCACAATAGCACTGTAACTACCTCTGAAGATTGGGAGAATGCAATGCAAAGAAAGCACTTAGCACAGTGTCTAGCCCATGGTAATCACTCAGCAAAATGCTACTATTGTTAATAATAATAATAATGATAATAACAGTTCTTATTTTTGACCTAGGTCAAAGAGATGTCCCCACCAAGCAGAACAGAGCTCCCCCCAGTTAGAAATGGTGGCTGAAAGATGTGCCTTCTCTTACTAGTTCAAGCAAGCTTATCCTTTCAAGGAGGTATGCATTGTTCAAGTGTTGTGATGATTCATAATGAGCTGGTCTTCATTTTTGTCTCCACCAGAAACTCTTCTGAGTATGCTGCCCTGTGATCCCAATCCTGGTCCTGGTAAATGTTCCAGTCCCTGGCTACAAGGAGACAGGAAACATGATCTCTGAGCTCATTAGAGTAGAAGTGTGTATCTGCAGCAAGGCATGGTTCACTCTAGTTTGCATTCAGGACAAAACTATATCTAGTAATTAGGTAGACATTGTTGTGGAGGCGGGATATGGTGTTTCCATTCTATGCCCAATGTATATTGGGTTAGGTCACTCCTTGCTGAACGCTCTCCAATGGGTGTCCAACAAAAGGAGAATAAAATCCAAACCCCTTACTGTCCTGCGTGATCAAACCCCAACCTGTCTCTCTCTTTCCTCCCAGATCCCTTCTCAGGTCTCTCCTGAATACACGCAGCTCCTCCCACCCTCAGCCCTTTATACAAGCTCCTCTCCCTCTGCCTCTGTTAGACTCTCTGTTCCCAGATTTTTCACAGTGGCTCCTTCTTCTGTTGGGTCGTGGCTCAAAAGTCAGGCTTCAAAAAGACCTTCCTTACAACCCCCTAAACATCTCTTACTATTCAATTCATTTCTTCATAGTATCCATTTCTACCTGAAATTATCTTATTTACTTGTTAGGCTATTATCTGTTTCCACCACCAGAATGGAAGTTCCTTGAGGGAAGAGAGCATGGCTGCTTTGCTCACTGCTGAGGATCCTGTACCTGACACACAGAAAGGGCTCAGTAAATACTTGTGGAATGAAGGATAAAAGACTGACATCAATAGACCAGGAGTCAGAAACCTGTGTTCTCATTCTAATTTACTCCTCATCCACTATGTACCCTGATCTAGTCCTGTCCTTATTGAGTTTTGGGTGTTTATCTGCTAAATAGCACTCATAATGCTCATCTTTTTCTCACAATCAGTTTAATAAGCAAATTAAATTCATATGTATGTGTTTATAAAATACTTTATGAATTGTGAGTGGTTATAAAGGTTATAAAATAATTTTCCATTGCCATGAGACAGGTTTTTCTGAAGCACAGATGTGTGATCTCCAAAATGCACTATTCTCAGTGAGAAAAGAGACAGCAGTCCTTGGTGAAACCTGTGTTGGGACAGGAAGAAGGGATTCAAGGCACGTGTGCTACATATCTGCTATTTGTGCCAAAGAAATGTCAAATAATGGATGGCAAAAAGTCAATAATTTACAAATATCTTCGTCAAGCTTTTAGCAGTGGTATTTCTGGAAAGAAGGGTCAGATCTTTTACTCTCTGCCCTCTGCACTATTGATATTGACCATATTACTTTTGTACTAGAAAGTAATCACAAAAACCTCTTCAAAGATTTCATCATATATTCCACATTATTGTTTAAAATTCTAATAGTATTTTTAGAAATCCGCAAAATGAAAATCACAGAAGATAGGCAAGGAAAACAGAAGTTTCCTGTGTAGGAGTATAGGAGTATACTGTTATACTCCTGCAGAGTGTATTGTTAATAGAATATACTGTTATACAGAGTAATGTGTACAATCTTTTACATAATATGTATGCATACTGTTATATACAGTAATACTGTATAATAGTATAACTGACTGACAACAAAGTACCATTTTGATATAACAAATCTCCTAAATAGTGAAAGGCAAACGTGTTCAATGAAATTAGAATATTGTTATCTTTCCTTTGGGAGGTGTAGTGTAGGATTTCTCCTTTTTTAACTCTCAGTAACCAACCACGGCATTTTCATTGACACTGTTATATAATTTTGAAAGCATTGAGACAAATTTTAATTCATTTAATAATTAGGTCAATAAAAACCATTATAGCTGAGAGGTCTATTAAAAGTCCATAATGTTACCTTAATGGGGAAAAAACTAATATAGTTCTGTTGGAATTTTTCCATGAAATTAATATTAAAGCATTTTAGTGGGTGTTTTAAGTAGCTTAAATAGACATTTTTATTAACAGAACTAATCATGGAATTAAAACAAATGAAAATTGTTACATTTGCTACAATAAAGCATCCATGTTTGAAGGGTTTTATGAGGCCCATGCCTGTGAGGAACCTGAACAGACACTTCCACGAGAGCGGTGCGTGTATTAACCTTGACTGCGTCACTGCTCGTGGCTCCACAGAGGCTGCCAACTTGAGTTTTGGTGATTGCTTCTTGGATACTATGGCTCCATTTCTCAGAGCCTCTCTGCTGAAAAACATTCCAGAACCACAGCCCCTGCCCCCCACCCCCCAAAACAAAATCCACTCTGGTCTTGTGTTTGGTTGATAACATCAAACCCCATACACAATAGGTAGGACATCTAAAAAGCTCAAAAACAACCCAAGACATAGAAGGAAATGTGTCTGCACTGACCAGAGATGTTTTATTAACTTAATTTCATTAGCTTAATCACTAAAGGTGGATATTGAGAGGAACTAAGGTAGACTCAAGTAGAGTATCATATGATTTGAGTAAATTCTGACCAGGAGAGCTAGTATGAGGGAAAAAGATTAAACAAAGGGATCACTACTGACCATGTGAATTCTATGATTCTGAGTTATTTAAATATACAAGTCCCTGTGTATGGCAGCATCATTGTTCCTTGGGCACTGACAACTATTTTCATAATCAAACATACCTGAGTTAATAAGAATTCAAGAGTGATCAATACTGACCAAAGGCCAAGGTCACAGATTTACCTAACAACTTTATACATTGGTAGGACATTGATAAGAGGAAGGTGCTGGAGCATGTGAGGGCAGGCAAAGAGCATGGGGTTTGGGGATGGAAAACCTACATTTACTCTCAGCAACTCTGCTCTCCAAAGAGTGACCATGGGCAAGTTATCCCACCTGTCTACTCCTTGGTTTTAGCATCTGTAAAACTGGGGATTCACAGAGGCCATGGTCATTGGGATGTTTGAAAGAGAACATCTAGTATTGGATCTGACAGAGAGTAAAGGCTGTTTGTTAGTGCAAAGAGAGATCTCTCAATGGGTATTCTCTCAGAGGGCACATTTAAAATATGAATGGAAGGGAAACCTGTGCAAACCCCTCCTTATACCTGTGTGCTTCCAGAAAGGCTGTACACAGCCAGATATGCTGAATCTAAATAAACCACATTTACTAAGAAACACATCTCCACTTAGTGCTCCATTTCCTTCCCAGTGAAGATGCCCAGCAGAATTTGAAACACTAGGAAATCTACTGAAATGTTTTTATTTAACTCAGGTTTGAACAGCCTTTGTTGAATACTGTCATCCTATAGTAAAGGATCTTCTTTGAAGGTATATGTAGACTAATATGTGCAACATTTACAACCAATCAGCATCTCAGGTGACAAGGCAGAGCTTGGGAACAGGGAGGAACAGTAAAATAAACAACTTCATTTGACCTTCCTGGCTGCTAATCAGGAGTTAGTGCTAAGAAGGCGTAGGCAGGTCATATTGGTCAAGTTTATAGAGCCATGTAAAATGTGCGGTGGGGGGTGGGAGGAAGCCCTTAAGAAAAAATTACATTTACACAATAGAATATTAGCAGAAAGAAAGAAGGAACTCCTTCCCTTAGTGACAGCATGGATGGAACTGGAGAATATTATGTTAAGTGAAATAAGCCAGGCGGTGCAAGACAAATACCATATGATCTTACCTATAAGTGGAACCTAATGAACAAAGCAAATGAGCAAAATAGAACCAGAGGCATGGAAATAAGGAACAGACTGACAGGAACCAGAGGGTATGGGGAAGGGGGATAAGGGAGGAAAGAAGGGGAAGGGCCCAGTTAAAGAACAAGTATAAATGACCCATGGACATGGACAACAGGGTGGGGATTGACTGTAGGAGTGGTGGGAGGGGCAGGGCAAGAGACAGCAATGGGGGAAAATTGGAACACCTGTAACAGAACAACAATTGAAAAATAAAAAGAAAAAGAAAAAAATCACTAATGGTAAAATATATGCAGTTCCATTCTCAAGGCCTATAATCTTCAGGGTACCACGGATAGGGACATTCTGTCTGGGGTTTTCTTGTTTTTGTTTGTGTATGTGTGTGAGGGGAGTGGGTGGAGTAGAAGAGAAAAGGTGGAAATAACAAAAATGTAAAGCTGTTTCTAAGTATTTAACAATTCATGTTTGGAAGACACTTGGAACACATTGCCCTGAATGAAACAAATTCTGTAATGAAATTTGATAGCTGGGACCTCCTATAAAAGAAAATCCTGAAATCATCCAATAAACTTTATTTTAGAGGGGAATGTTGGAGATAAGAGATCCTTTCTGCAATTTATTTCATTTAGTTTGTGATGCTATTGGTAATTAGCTTGAGATTCACTATTCCTGTGGCAAGTACTTTCGCTAAAATTACCAAATATTCTCAAACAGAGAATCTTATCAGAAAATTGATCTCTAATACATACAGGCATCTCAAAAGAAAAAAGTCCCTTTGTGGGAATTTTTTTAATGGTTCACTGCAGACCTTTCACAATCTCATGGAAATCTGGAGATTGCTCAGATACTGTTTCCGTGGGAAGAGGGAAAAGGGAACAAAGAGAGACATAACACTGGTGACTTTAGAGGCTACTACCATTTTCTAGTTTGTTCCGTGAGGGCAGTAGAGGCTAATAACAGGGAAGTAAAAACTATTCAGGAATACAAAACTATTTACAAAAAACCAGTTTGTGCAATGCATTCTTTTCTATGACCCTGACAATTGACAAGAAACACAACTGTGTTTGCTCAGTTATATTCAAATTAAATTATCAAATGCAAATACTAAGTATAACCTCCCAACAAAGCACTGGATTATAACACCATGTCCCCTATTCAGACTAAAAACTGATTACTGGTTTTGGATCTATAAACATGTCATATAACTTAATTGCTTTTCAGGTAGAGGAAAATGAAGCATTCTTGTTCTCATTTTGGAACTCAACATGAGCTGAGTTCCAAACTAACTCTCTAATACAACATAACGATCATAATCACACACAAAGCCTACACTTGATACCTGCTTCATGGTAAAGTGAAGCTATAGCAAATTTAGCAAAGCTCAAGGAACTAGGCAGTACCACCTTTTGGGGTCGGGACGAGGCAGACTTTTAATAACTGCTTTTATCATCAGGTTAAGTCATGTACTTACAAAGTAATTAGAAATTTCTAAGAGGATATTATTGTTAGAAATAAGCTCAGTTTACATAGATAATATTTAGCACTTCAGTGGGGCACTACTGTGCAAAAGGCCCTGACAAAGTGCAACCCTCAGCCCCAGGTTGTCCCCAGGCTGCTGTTAGTGAAGCTGTCGGCAGAATGTGAGGCCCTGCGGGGGACACAAAGTCAGGGCACCTGGGACCATTACTGGCAATGCTTGGAGCCACCAGGCAGACTCCAAAGAAGGAGCCCAAGCGATTTCTTTCTGAGACACTCTATATGAGTTATTGTTCAGTCAGTCAATACAACAGATTTTCAAAAGAGAAGAATTAACATGAGGAGGAGGTCACTGCATTCTTGGGACTATATGTCATAATTGTGGTTAGTAAGTTCCAACAATCTTAATAAAAATAGCCTTCATCACTTGCTCTTCAATGATATATAAGAAAAATCCTGATTCTCCATTTGGCTTTTTGTTTTGCTAGACAATATACTATTGATAAGTTATAACTGATACTGTTTTATGTTATAAAAGTACTAGCTTTTTTCATTCATTATGTTTATAGGCATTCACTGCTAGAGTCAAGGTTAGGCTTATTAAATGATTAAAGGCAATTTTATTATAGCAGCATGTACTTATTTTATTCTAAAAATGCATAAAGAGAAAACAGTTTTTATTTTTGTTTGGAAGATACAGAATTGAGGTTTTTTGCTGGCATAAAATACCAATAACTCACTTGAGGACCATGCTACCTTCTGAAAATGCCATACACTTGTTTCTTGAACATGTCAAAGTTACAGCATGTCTTAGACTTGGCAGCTGACTGCTCCTGGACAGCAGGTGCTTTCCCAGTCCCAGCTCCGATTGCAAGGAGGCAGCTGTGAAGCAAGGAAGTGCACGGATAGAGGGACTTTTTATTTAAAGGCAAAATACTCTCTGGCACCTGTTTCCAGCTTTGTGCATGAATCCCTAACCTTAATTTATTTTTCATAAGTGGCTGATTTGGATTGACTTATTGAGAATGGTGTCCATTATTGAAGTAATGAGAAAAAGAGATCTCTGTGATTACATGTAAACTTGTGATAGGCCTACAGATGAAGAGGTGAAGAGGGTAGTGAAGAAGTCAGCTACAATCCATCTGTGTGAAGGTCACACCGGCTTCACTGCATATCTTGAAGACTTGCTCAGAGGCAGCTCTTCTCAGATCCAATCCCAAGTTGTACTTCCTGGCTGTGCACATGATCTGCCTGGCTAAGCGCTCCATAACGTAAGCTAAGCGAGAGTGCACAATGTCTTTCTTGGATGCCCCAATACCCTGTCCTGGAACTCTGCTGTGAGTACAGCAGGAATAGTTCCACTGTGCTTTCCAATTTTTCTTTCCAAACTCTCTTGAAAAGACACAAGCAAGTAGGAGTTAGAATCCCTTTTATATCTGAAGGGCAAACAGCTGAGGCTGACATGATTTACAGTCTTCAGCCACTCAGAATAAGACACTATTATTCCTCCAGTGTTCCAGTAGGGATCTGGAATAACCATACTGTTCCTTTGCATGAAAACCTGACCAACTTCTGGAGTTTTCGGTCCATTGGCTCCTTCAGCAATAATCTTGGCTTTGACTATAGTGCATTGGACTTGATCAGCTGCTTCCCACTGGCAGCAAGGATTAATATGTCACAGTTGGCATCGAAGACACGCCTTTGATAAATCTTTGCCTTGCAGAAGCTCAGATTATTTTTTTAATCACTAAGCAAAATAGGTTTCTCACCAAGTGTTCCAGACTTTTACTTTGGTTCATGGATTTAAAGATGCATTTTCAAAATCAGTTTAAGTCTATAATGGATTTCAGGTGCAAAAGACCACCTTCTAACTGCTAATTTGCTTCCTGCCTTCAGCTGAGCTGTTAACCAGAAGCAACCAACACATGCACCCCTTTCTTAGGCCACTGGCAAACAAAGATGTCAGATCAATACACATTAACTCCAGGATCAGGATCTGAGGAAAAATCAGGAAAAGAGGGAGGGTCTAAAATGTACTAGGACTTTGTAAGCACTTCTAAGAATTTCAGTTGCTGAGTTTTAAACCAAAACAGGAAAGGGGACAAAGTGGGAGGGGAGACAGAGCAGGGGAAAGGGTGACTTCTTGTGTTCCAGGTGCCCTCCATGAGTCCGCTCATGAAATTCCCAAGGATCCTGCTAGGCAGATATAACTAAGAACTGAGGCTCAGAATGACTCATCTAATATCGCAGTCTTAAACAGCAGAGCTAAGTCAAGGCTCCAGATCATCTCCCCCTTCCCAGTTCACCACAAAGAGGGTTGAACATCACTTTGCCAACTAGGGATGAAGAGAAGACCTTGAAGTCTGGGGTTCAACTTGGATACTAGACTTCCACTAGACACTCCACAGAAATCATAGAATTACACAATTGCTCATTTGTAGCTCACAGCCAACTCCCATGATCTAACACTTACCAAGCATTCTGTGCCTGGCCCTGTGCCACCCATATGCTTATTTAATCCTCACAGCAACCCCACAACTCTACAAGAAGCATGCACCCTTTTCCTACAAGGTATGCAAGTTTGAATTAAATGATTCACACTTACCATAATGGTAAGTGTGTTTGTCTTTTTTTTTTTTTTTTGTACTTTACTACTTTTTAATGATTTTTATAATGGCTCTGCTATAATTTTTTATAAAATTGAGAATTATTTTTTAGAAAAAGACTGTTGCAAATGCCATTCTGCCAAGATGTTAACCATGGTTGCTTTCTGGGTGTTAAGATCATAGATGACTGTTAATTTCTTCTTTCCACATTTCTAAATGTTTAGTTTCCGTAAATAAGTAAAAAAATCTTTTAAAAAGGAAAGAAAAAGCATCCCCTCACTAGTGCCACAGTGTAAACAGAATAAAGTCCAGACTCGTAATAAAAAGTAGGAAGAACCAGCACATTAAATACTCTGTATTGACACCAGGCACGACACCTGGCATTTTGTCGGCATGATCTCAGCAACTCTGGTAGGTAGATGCTACCATCTTAATTGTACAAGTGAATACAGTGAGGTTTCTGTTGGGTATGTAACCTGCATGAGGTCACTGGAGTATCTGGCCTTCACAAACCTGCCTGGCCTGATGTTCTGTGCTGGATCCTGACCCTTGCTCATGCCCTGGGCTCTAGTGAGCAGAGCCCTTACCCTTTTCTGACCACAGCCTCCAGGTTCCCAGGTCCATGCCTTTGCTCATGCTCTCCTCTCTCCTCAAAAAGTTCTTGTCCTGCCTCCATCCATTCTTCCACAACCATATCAAATATTCCTTCTTCCACTACATTTTCCTGAGACTCCTGGCTGTCAATCACTCTGCTCCTCCCACATTAACCACAGTATATGCCCGAGTTTGCCAGGTGGCAGACCCAGGCCAATGTAGGGCCTCTGAATGCTTTGTATGGCTTATCTGGTGTTTAAAAGACTTAAAAATAATTGTCAATACTCACAAATTGAGAGGCTTTACACAAAGTTCTGTATATCTGTGGACCTTATCCCCCTTTCCTGCTTGGCAATAATTAACTATAGCAATGTAACCACTCTTTAGACAGGAAATACTCACTCTAGTTTTCAAGAGTTTCCTTTTAACTCTACTTCTTACCTGTGGCCCATTTCTCTCCACTCATTGCTGCTGCCTGGCCCCTGTGAATGCGGATGTTTGAGGCCTCCAATCACAGTTTGTCATTGTTATTTTGGAGGTACTTTTCTTCTCCACTCAAAGACAGACTCACTATATTTTGGTTCCCTCCCTTCCACTGCCCAGGACATAGCAGTTTCTCAAAAAGGGACAGAAAATACATGAGTCACTATTGTGTTAAGTTATATAATCCAGCAATGAATGGACCAGTGACCTGAATTAGAAGAAAAAAAACAAAGGGACAGAGAGAATAGATTAAAAGAATCTACCCTCAAATTACAGATCTTATTTGTTTCTTTTATTACTTTCTATCTTAAACTGTAAAAATGTGAATATATGTCTTACCTATTGTGCTACTAGATTGTGTCCTCCTTAAAACATGTGTTGGGTGCAATGCTTGCCTGTGGCATCCCTATCCCAGCCTAGCAGTGTGGCTCTCATGTCCTATGCACTGTATGAACATTAGTTGAAAGATCATAAACTTTAATCCTGAAACCAAACATTTATATTTCTGCTATATACAAAAGCCAACAAAATACAGATCCTTCCCTCCTATTCATTAAGTTGAAAGCTCAATACATTAATTATCTGAATTAAAGAGCCTAGTCCCTCCTATTTATAGACAGGGACAAGACCAATTTTTCCCAAGTTGTGGGGACAGAAGAAATTGGACCAAAGAAAGAGGAACCCAAAGCCACGCATGGGGCCAGTAGAGATCTTCATTTCCGTGTCATCGTGTGGCTCTCATTAGTGATGCTACTCTGCTTCTGGCCCAGCTGTATGCCTGATGGTTAGGAGACCCACCCATGCTGGCTCCTGCTGCACTAACTGTCGCAGAACATGATTTGGCAGCGTGGGTATCATTAGAGTGTGAGTGCATAGGAACTCATTTTAAGAAAACACTCTACATATGAACAAAGGTGGAAGGATCAGGCTTTTAAAGAGAATCCAGAGTCTCATCACTTGGCAAAGTCTTTGAGAGACTGCTAAGTAAAGAGATTCTTGACCTTTTCAAGCTATCAAAGGTGACCCAACAAAGCAAAGATGTTTTGTTTTCCAAGTTTCTTTTTATCTGTTGCCTTGAACAACCAAGCCTGAACAAAACAGCCTCAGGGAGACTGCAATGTAATAACTTACTATTTGTTTCAGCAAGGGACAGCTCAGAGAAAAAAAAATTTTTTTAAAGAAGAATAAAGGAATAAAAGGAGGCACACAAAATCTGCCAATCCAGGGTGGGCAGATTCTGAGTAGTGATGAATGAACACAGGGACTGGCGTCAGGGCTGGGTCTTTAAGCATTTTAAGCAGCAGCCTGCCGTCAGGCAAGATGTGCCCATTCTTCAGTGGCACAGCTTCAGTCGGGTTCCCTGGGCAGGAAAAGGGGCTCAAAGACATCTTGCAAAGTTACCATCATGTGAGGTTGTATCCTGGTCTCTAATTCTTTGGGGTAGGGAAGGAAATCATAGAACTCAAAAGAGGGGCTCACAGCTTTCCCTTGCACACTTAAACCCAAGCAGGGACAGCTGTGGGGTGGTCAAGTGTGAAGATATTTAATGAGTCACATATTTTCTACACTGCAGCATTTTAGAGTCAATAACTGTCTATTTCCTTACCCCACATGACTAGGTTTTCCCCTGAGGAGGACAGCTCTGCCATCTTGGTCTCCCTGGGCTCTATTACTGTTTCCAGCAGGAACATTGAAGCTGATTAATGCAATTCATTTGCAGATAAAACACAGAGATTCAAAGTGAGGGAGAAGACTAGTCCAAGGCTACAAAATTTTAACTCTTCTGGAAACATCTTGTACTTATACCATACACAGCCCACCCCTCCCACTGCCCCCACACCTCCACGCATGGTTTCCAGCCTTCCCTCTACTTTTTCTCCTTGATGCAACACATAAGCAGAGGGTGGGAGGGTTGGATGAAAAGGAAAAGAAGGGAGGATAAAGAGGAAAAGGAGATGAGGAGGGGAAAGATTCTTGTCTATGAAAAAAAGAGCTTCTTGCTTTTATTCCAAGGGGGTCAGGCAAGGATCGGAGCTTATAGAGAGGCCTAAAAAATGACTACCCTCTTCTCCTTTTGCCAGATCATACACTCAATACCCTAGATTTTATATTATTCATCTTCATGTAGATTATCTCACAGGATCCTTAAAATCTACTAAAGAGGAGTGGGAAGGGAAGTAATATCTGAAGACTACTGTACTACATATCATGCTCGGAACACATTCAAGCTTTCAAAGAGTCCCCCTTTTACAAATAAGGTAACAGAGGTACAGAGAGTCAAAAACTTGGCTATGGCCACAGAGCTGGTACATGGAGGAAAATGAACCTAGTTCTTAGACCTCCAAGTTGTATGTTCTTTCCAGTTCTCCAAACTACTATACAGTTAGACAGGTCATGGCTACATCAAAACCTTTAATGTGGGGCTTCTAGATCTCCAGGAGCATGTCCATCCAATGTTACTTTTACTCACCTGTTTCTCTCCCATCATGCACAGTCACTGTTGCCTCAAATAAGTTATTGAAGATGAACCAATGATACATGTCCCCAAGGGGCACAGACAGATGTGTCCATGGATCTTGTAGCTATCCTCCTAATGACTTGAACCAAATCATCACCGGAGAAACAACAATGATAACAACAAAATCAAAAGCAAATCATCAAAAACACAAGTGTACTCCCTATCTCAAGAAAAAGAAAAGGAAAAACCCTCAGAAAGTCAGTCTGGTCTCAATTCTGACAGTTTTTGAAGCAGAATGATGATAAACAGGGCCAGTGCCAAACTTCCTGGGAATAGAGAAAACATCAGAGAGAAGGCGAGGCCTTGCTGGGCTCTCCGTGGCTCTGGCTCGAATCCTCTCCCATCCAAAACTCTGTTCAGGGTCTTGCTTGAGGCACACTTAGATTTCTGTATCACGGTGAAATAGGAGGAATATGCATAGGTTAGATACTGCAAAGAACATCTAAAATTATATTTTGGAATGTTTTCCTATAGCTAATTAGATAGGATTTTATCAGAAACCCAGTGAATCTTTCATTTGACCTCCCAAATTCAATGCCATACGTTTGGAGTGAGGTAGCTATGGGGAGACACAGCTAAACACTTAGTGAGAAAGACGTAGCAACTTAGTTCACTTTCAGGTCAGGGGGATCAGTAGTTCAGCATCAGTACTGAACAGGAATTCATCCTTGGGTTCCAACAACTGGAATGAGGTCAGGAGCAAGGAGCTGGGACATTAAATTTGAGAGTTAGAAAAGACTTTGGAAGTTCTCTTGCCTTTCATTTTATAGATGAAGAAACTGAAGCCCAGAGAGGTTGAATGGCTATTTCAAGGCTTCACTGAGTTCAAGTCAGGGTCCAGGCTGGGAGCCAGCCCTTTGGCCTCCTAAAGCCAAAGCTGATCATGCCACCATTGCCTATGCTGGCTGACACAGCAGCAGTTTACCCCAGTAGCACCAAGATTTCAAAACAGCAATGGAAAAAAAGAGCCGACCCTAGATAAAGGACTACAAAGGGTGATCTGAAGGGTGATCAGTCTGGAAAAGTAGAGATCAGGGGCATGATGGTGCCTATAGATGTAGGAAAAAAAGACATTAAAAAGGTGTCCGCCTGGTCAGGGCTTCTCTGACAGGCCTCCTGGGATGAGCTTCCTCCCACCCCCTAGCTCTGCTGCCGTGGTCACTCTCGGCTGGATCATGGACTGCCGCCCACTCCTCCTGCTGAGTGCCTCTCGTACCATTCTTCCCCCACTGCCTGTTCTGTTGCCACTTGTTTGCCAACTTGCCCGGCGCACCATAGACAATCTTCTTCTCATTCGAACATATTTGACCTGAGTGCTCAGCTTTCTGCTGAGCTGATCTGGACTTCCAGCTTTCTGTTAGTGCAGCCAGGCGTGTATGAAGAACAGGGATAACCAAGGATTGCCTGAGTTCAACTACCACGATTTGACCTGATAAGCTCGGGAATGTTCTATAAAACCTGACAGTTGAGGGCAGTAAAATTAGCTACCAAGAAAATATAGGGCAGAGACACTGTCTTCTGGTCCTCTGCCCAATACACACTCACACACAGAAGCAACTACTGCCATTCTCACACAAGCCTTGCAATAGCCTGGAGGAAAGGCATTATGCCTAAGAGGCTGGATTTAAAAAAGCAAAGGTGGATGGAGAGGGATCACAGAAGTATCATTTTCCAGGTGGTGATAAAAGATTTCATCCATGACCTGGAGATCATGTTAGAAAAATATCAGCCCCGCTTTGTGTCTAGGAACAAAAGTTGGAAGTTCTTTTAAAAAATACAGTTAAAGAACATATACTGGGCTGAATAGTGACCTCCAAAAATTCGTGTCTATGTGAGACATCAGAATGCGACTTTATTTAGAAATAGGGTCTTTGGAGATATAATTAGTTAAGATGAGGCCATGTTAGATTGGGCAGGCCCTGAATCCAATGACTGATGGATGTCCTTGTAAAGAGAGGATGATTGCAGATACACAGACACCCACAGAAGGAAGTGGACATACAAAGATGGAGTCAGAAACTGGAGTGATGAAGCTATAGCCCAAAGAACACCAAGGGCGGCCTGCCAGCAGCCACCAGAAACTAGGAAGAAGAAAGGGCCTTCAGACGGAGCAGGGCCCTGTGGACACCTGGATTTAGAACTTCTGGTCTCCAGACTAGGAGAAAAACTTTTCTCTGTTTTTGTTTTTTTTATTTTTATTTGTATAAAGTGTTTACTCTCTTAAATCCAATGTATTCGTAGAGTGTTAACACTTTAAATCATTTCCCCTGACTGCAGCATTATCTAAATAAATCAAAATATAGTAGACCTCGCAAATATCCAGACCCCTCCTGACTCCCTCTTTTGTAAGTTGTACAAATCTATCTAAAAAATGACAAACACTTTAGTCCTTAAAATGAAATCCTATTATACTTGAAGTTCAACTTCTGAACACAGGTTCAGAAACAAGTACTGCCCAATTCCACGGACTTAAAAGTACTTCTTTCTATTGACAAGGATTTGTTTAATTTATTTGTCTGGCTGTTTTGTTTGTTTCCAGATGAAGTGAAAGACTGATCCTCAGATCCCTTTGTCTTCGGATCAGCTCTGCCCTCTTCAGGGATCTCTTCTTTTAATCTTCTCCCTCACTGCTCAGCCTTTGTTCCCTCTTCGCATTTTCCAGAGAGAGGCCCAGGACCTCAGAGGCAAGCGCACACTGCGCTGTGATCCCTCCGTGTTGATGATCACTTCTCTCACATTATATGGGATCCCTCTGGTGGTTATTAAGAGACAAATCACTTTGAGAGATCAGAGCCAAACCAAGGCCTCTCTAAAGCTACAGGATAATGGACCTGATCAGGGTTTACAAATTATAGCAAGACAAACAGATGCCAGGCTGCTTTGGGCACCACCCCATGTTTGTGAGAAAGCTCCTGTTGCCAGAGGAGGGTTCCATTCTTATGAGGCGTGAAATGCTGAGCTGGTGATCCCTGCAAGCCAACATCATTTGTGTTAATGGAGTAGTGGGTACAGAGCTGTCCTGTCACAAGAAGAACAACACAGAGGATCCCAGTCACATCAAAGGAGTGATTTCTGGCTGTCCCGGAGCTCAGAGATAGTGACAAAAATGACTGAGGTAAGAGGTTGATGGGGACAGTATATCCAGACATGGGACAGGTTTCTGAGCATCTCATCAAATGTCTACAAAGACAACTACTCACAGTGACCCTCGAAAGTCATTCAAACCCAGCACTCTTTTTTTATTTGTAATTACGTAAGAAAGCATCCACCTGGCTGTATCCAGCCTGTTCCTTGTTTTACAACAGTGACAAAATAAGAAATAACTTACAAAATGAGGATATTTTCTTGACTGGCTGGGACATTCTGCACTCTGAGTTGACAATAGTAAGGCTCTTTTAAAGTGCCTTTATGTTCTTATATGTACCAATGTGTTAATTTATAGCATATTCATCAGAAGGCCTAAATTAATTGCTCTCTGATGAATTTTATAACACCTCCTTTCTGCTTCTCCACCTTCGCCCCCCAAAGTACCCTGAAAAGGTCAACAGCACTATCAAATGCAGCACACTTCATCTTCCTTCCAAGCTTATAATTAAAGCTAATTAGTAGTTTTGGTAATTAGCACATGTAAGCTTTCTACTCTCTGAATTAATAAGACTTACTCAGGTTTTGAGCCAAGCAGACTTTTTACTTGCTAGTCTTGATTTCTGAACTGCCTTTGGTTGGTTAATTTAAAACATGTCTTTTCAAAGCAGAATACTGGAAGGAAACCATTGCTTACAATGGCCTGCTCTTGAGCCAGAGTTCTCCACGGGCAAAAGTGGGATTGTTGTCCCCAGGTATAATCAGAACCCTCTGGATCTGCAGTAACTGGTCCGACTCAGCATCTTTTTGTGAGAAATCTTCCACACAAAACGGGTTGTTTCCTGTCACTCTGTCACTTGCACTCCTCCAGCATGTTCTTCTTCATGTATGTCACCCAGGGACACCGTGTCCGCACTGAACATACCACATCCTCCTTATTCAACAGAATGTTTCTAAAGTGATGGTTGTGGGTGTCACGAAATAACTGCTCATTTTGGTTCAAATCAAAATCAAAGACGAGAAAAATCATCAGTTAGGTCAGTTTCTGCTTTTGTGGAGACAAAATGACTCTCCAAGTCGCTTCCTGTTTCTATGTCAGTGTGTGGGCATCCTGGCTGCCCAGACAGATTTAAACATGTTTTTTTTTTAATCAAAAGTCAAATCTACATTTTATTCAAAGAAAAAAGCCTCTGTGATTTGTTTTCAGACTTTAAAGACAGTTTGAGAGAAATCTTCCATGAATGAGCTCATTTGCCACCCTCCCACACACCCCCATCCCGGTCCACCCTGCCAATATTAATCTCAGAGAAGGACAAAAAGAAAAAGAAAATAGCTTGGTAATTCACTAGATTCCTTATAAGTCCAGAACAATAGTGAGGGTTGCTTACAGCACCAGTCATCTTGATGCATAAGAGAAAGGAAAGTCATTTCTGCATGAAGGGGATTGCAAGGCAGCCCTGAGTCCCTGGGGTGAACGGTTCTCATTTTAATGGCACAATGACTGCAGCTGTGATAACTACACTTGGATCCATAAGGGGTGGTCAGTGTTCCTTAAGAACAAAGACACGCTTGGTCTTGTGGCCGGCGGTGGTGGTGAAGGTGACCAGGGACTGTGGGTTTCCAGGCCCCGTGCAGCCGGAGCCTTGTCTCCCACTGACGGGTCCCTGTTGCGGGATGCACTCCAGTGAGTTCCGTAAACAGTGGTTCTCAACTAGGGTGATCTTGCTCCCAGGGGACATTCAGCAAAGTCTACATACACTGCTGATTGTTACAAAACTGGTGTAGGGGGGTTTCTACTGGCATCTCCTGGGTGGAGGCCAGGGATTCTGCTAAAAAACATTCAATGTTGCACAGGAGAGACATAACAACAGAGTTACCTGGCCCCAAAGGTTGACAGTGCTGAGATTACAGAATCCTGATTTAGAAGGTCTAAACAGGGTCAGAGGCCCTCCTTATACAGTATTTACTAAGGATGAGCCAAACATGAGCTTTCTTGACTGATACCAGGGGTGATCTTGGCCTTGTAACAATTAAAGAGAAGTGACAGCACACCTGGTGGGGCTAATACTGAGCCTCGCTGGCAGCAGCAGACATGGTAATTCCAGCCACCCAAATGCCAAGTGTTGGAATTTTCACTCTGCTGCAGCGCAGGCCGGCATAGTGCATTATGGATGAGCTCACGTGCCGTGGCAAACAGTTTAACAATGATGCTTATATTTAATGAATCCTAAATGGTTTATTACTGAGGGTCAAGTTCCTGCTTCCTGTGGGAATTTGACATTTATGAAAACGCCCCTGCATTAATTATTCAACCAAGACGTTCTTCCTCTGGGAAGTCACTCTCTTGATGCACTTGGCAGCACCACATTCCCAGCATGAGCAGGCTGCGTGTTGTTAATCCTCTCAGCATTAATTAAATAAAATTTACATCCAAGACAGGATGCCGCTACCTTCAAATATTACGCAAAAGACAGCTAAATGCTCTTTTTTCTTTCTGCTAGTAGCCAATCGTTACTCATAGCTATTTACTTTCTTCCTTTTGTTCTTTAAAGCATAAACCTGGTACCTCTTCCCACTGAGAAGAAAACTACACTTAGTAATTAAATTACACCATGTTAAATTTACTTAAGTTCACCGGCAGGGAAAACTCCATGCCCCTGGATTTAACAATAACTCTTAATCACATGTCTTTTCTGTGAGTTGTTATAATTTTTGTTCCTGGAATTCCATTAAAAATTGTAATGTCATTACTCCTGTTAATGCTCAAAACCAACAGCATAATCCTGCATTTTAATTAGTAATTACAATTAATCATTATTTCATTAATGAAATGTTTAGTTGGTAATTGTCTTTGAGCACCTTACTCCCCAGGCTGATAAGCATTTCACAACATCAAGCTTACTGACCATTTCTGACAGAGCAGCTCTGCGCCTCAGGCCCGGGGTCCTGGTTGCACAGGCACCCGCTGGAACGTGTGCCTTCTAGCTCTCGATAAGGTTTGCAGGAAGATTTACCCGCACATGCTTCCCTGCCAGCTTAAGAAGGTGAATCAGCCTGCTCCCAGAAAGCACAATGCATGAAGAGAAAAATCATTCTTGGAACCCTTAGTTAGAAATAAATCTGGAATCCAAAATAATGGATTTTTGAGAGAGGATAGAGCAAGGATTTGGAGGTACTCTTTGGAACAGGAAGGTTGATTTTAGAGCTCAAAGAATTAAGAATAAACTGGAAGGGATTTCAAGAATATCGTACGAGGCAAGGTTTGGGTTGATCCTTTTGTAATACCATAGATATTCTTATATCCTTGGATGGTTCTTGTGGGGAAGAGATACAGCTGTTGTCCCCATGAAAATGTAAATGCCAGAGGGCAAGGACCCATAGATGCCTTGCATGCAATTGTATTCCAGGCTCCTGGTGCAGTGCCTGGAATATATGCTGTTTAACAAATAGCTGGGTAAGTTCCAGTGTGGCATATGGTTGGGCCATGGAGAGGGTAACTGAGGTACAAGAGTTAAAAAATTGAGTTGTGGTTTTGCAATAGGAGCAGGGTGTTGGATGTACCATATTGGTGGGCTGGTGAGCTCATGAATGATCAAAGTCAGAGCTGTCTCTCTGACTAGGAATCCTAAAAGAGAACAGATTTATCTCAGTAACCTCCCTCCATGCAAAATAAAGTTTAAAATGTATATATGTGTATACATATGTGTATATATATGTATATATGTATGTATACACATTCACACACTGTCACATCCATAAACATACACTCTCTCCCACACTGCACTGAGCACAGAGAATTATTCAGGGAAGGGAAATCTGTTATCCTTTGAAAATTAAACAAGGAGATTGGAGCAAAGAAAATATGTGCTGTTGTTATTTCAAGTAAGGATTCACAGCTTCTGAGTGAAACTGAGATAGAACGTCAGGCTGGTTGGAGAAGGTTCCATGTCTGCTATGTATTTCAGACAAGCTTGTCAGAAGCCTCCAAACGCCTGGAAGCAATAAATGATGGCCGCCAGCCTGGCCCTGGCCCAAATGTCAGTGTACACACGGTCGTGGTCGGAGATGATTGAAAGACAGGCCTCTGAGGTCCAGAGAGGTCCTTCCCTTTGGTGAATTTTGAGGCTGCTGATATTTTTTTTAAAAAAGAACAAATGCCAGGACAAAGCTTAAATTTCTGTTGTATTTTATGAATGTGTGCATTTAACAAGTTAATGCTTTCACATACATAAAACATGATGACTCATTTGGAAATAACATCATAAGTCAAAATTGGGGACCCTCTATAAATAGGGGTGGAGGGTCAACTAAATGTCTACCTCCTACCCCCAAACTGGCCCTATTGTTTCCCAGGTTGCACAGACACTAAAAATAATATCCCCTCCCACCCAACCATTCAATTCTTATAAGGCACCTGACTTTTGCTGGAAACTTGGGGATGGACCCCATTCCTCACAGAGCTCCTAATCTAGAGCCTGTTTCCCTTTGGACTTTCTTTTACTGGAAATCACCTTTTTTAGTTCTCTTTGCTGACTCTCTTTACCACCAAGGTCTCACCACAACTACCACGGTAGTAGGGGACTAAATATGAAAAATCAGCTAAGATCATCACTTCCTAGAGTGAAAGAACAAGTTCCTTAATGATCATAAGTGTGTGCTCTTGCTCCTGAGGTTACAGCAGGATGATTAATAAAAATAGATGCAAGTTATTGGACAATTACCATGTGTGGGTATGGTGCATGCCTTGCTGACTGCCTGGGGATGAGCTCTCTTTCTGGTTGGTTTGTTTAACTTCAGCTTTGGCTGGATGCAGTCCAGGCCATTGTGGAAGAAAAGGAAATGTAGTCTCATGGAAACTAAGTCTGAGCCAAACAGAAATACTAAAAAAAATGTGGGCTCCGAGAAAAAGTATGCCATCTCTCAAAAAAGAACACAAAACAGGTCATTTCTAGCTGTTCTCATGGTGGTGAACCTGCCCACCAGTTGGCTTGCCTTTGCAAAAGAAAAAGTGCAAAGGCCTATTGTTGGTCTGTTTGTGGGCCCTGCTTCATAGAGATTGACTGCAAAGGCTTGGCTGCAAAATGAACAACTGTGAGACTTTGGGCAAGTGAGCTAATCCTTCAGTGCCTCCGTTTCCGAATGTGTGAAATGGGGACAGTGATCCCTAGCTCCCAGGCTTGCTGGGTTGATGACATGAAATTATGCTTGCAAAGGCATGATTGCAATACCTGGCACACAGTAAACCTTTTTTTGTTATTTTCAGATTATCATCTTCACTCTGATTTTTGCTCATTTGACATAGTCTTTTTGCTTTTATCCAAAGTTTAAACAATAGCAGCAGCATTCACAATGCGCTTATGTTTATAATGCTGTTGATTCCTTTTGTGGTGTCATTTGAAAGGGAGGATGGAACATTTTATAAGATGCTTTGATGTCCTGGGAAAGGTGTGCCGAGAATCCTAGAGTCATGCTCATGTATTACCAGTGGGAGCAATGCTGAGCCATGGGGGATGACCTACGTGTATGTTTTTGAGATGTAATACACGCCAGGGAGCAGGGAAGCAAGGCACTAACTCACACTGGGAGGTGGGAGCACAGATAAGAGTGCTGAACAAATACATGCTATAAGAAAAACATGTTTCATAGTCTCTGCACCCTGTTAACTTGTCAACTTTGTTCTCTTTACTCTTTTCTTATCTCCTTTCTTGATCCATTGTTCCCATCCTACCAGAAGGATCACTCCTTATTCTCATGTACATACCATTCAAGAACTGACATTGTCTTGAGCTCAGAAAATGTTTGCTGCATAAATGCTCTGGAGATCTTTAGAAAATCAGTGTATCCTAAATGGGATGACAGAAATTGAAGTGAGAAAAGTGGGTTGGCACAGAGGGTCTCTTGAATAGCACCTATGCAAAAACTAAAATGAACTCCCAGGCAGTAGGCAGGAGTGACCCTTTGTTCAGAGCAGATTCCCGCACACTAGGCTGAAGTAGGTGGAGACAGCTCCACGTTCAGCCTGGGCTCTGCAGACACCAGCGTCATGGTTGATCTGATGGTGTTTTTGCATTAAGTTGTCTAACTCACCGTCTATAAGATCCTCTTTACTACTAAAGCCTAGTTGCCTGAAGGCTTTAAGGTTTTAATTTACCTCAAATGTTTGTGTGTATTGGAAGTGTACCTATTTTTCAGGTTTGCTACACCAGAGGGTTTGTGTGTGAGATCTGGGGAAATCAGCTGGCAACAGACCCCAGTGGCCCATGAGACTGGCCCCTGCTCTGTGCAGTGCCCACCGGACAGGTGTGGGGATGGGCATTGCCCTAGAAGAGCATTTTCAGCTTGGTTTCCTGCACTACAGCTCTGATGGCCTTAGGTCATACAGTAGAGGCTACAATAGGAGCAGTCCTAGAAATCATCACCAGCCTGCGAAGGGTACTAAAAGCTTTGTTTCACATTCGTGTCAGCTTCCAAAGCAACTTGTGATGCTGGTTTCATTGGTTTTATTCACAACAGTTTTCTCTCCAATACAAACTCCTCTTTCTTTAAAAAAAAAAAAAGAAAAGAAAAAACTCGAAAAGACCTTGTTTCACCAGCAAGAAATGAGGCTGCGGAGCACTTCAGAGCCTGGACCTATTTTCTCTAAGCTCAGGCTGAGAACTTCTGAGCCTCCAAACCCGAAAAGGAGAGGGATGGGCGGGGGGAAGAAACCAGAGAGAGGAGTGTGGACACCTGCACCTTATGATTCCGAGCTGAGTGTAAGGAGATTTGTGATACAAGAGGAGACATACTGAGAGGAGGGCATTGTATTAGCACTTATAAGAATTCTGGAAAGAAAATAAAGGAAAGAGGGCTTTGATCTACTCCAAAGAGGCAGAGAGAAAACTTCAAAGTAGAATAACTATCTCCCACGCTTTGCCCTGCTTTGGGTACAAGAATATTCATTATGGAGAAGCTATGGCCCACTCCCATGTGTGAGTGCCGCAGACATACAATTTGGCTTGGGCCCCCAGAACACAGCACATGCCCAGTTCCAGGACATAAACACAGGAAGCTGTCTGCTCCTACGTGGGGTTAACTCAGTGCCCCGCCATGTGCAAGACACCACTACCTAGGATGGTAGCTGCCAAATACCAGCTTCCCCTGCCAGAGTCAAAGGAAGGGTTGGCATTTTGTCTCCTTGGTGCCAGAAGTCACTCACAGTAAGGCATAACTAAATAGCCAGGAGAAATAAATTTGATCTCAGGGTTTTCTTTAATCTCAAAAGTAATTTATTGGTTGTTTTTTGGGGGGGAGGTGGGGGGAAAAGTAGGGGAGGATGTTTGGCATTCAGAATGTTCCCAGTTCAACCTGGTGCACCTTTATAAAAAGTATGGTTTGCTATTATGAAAGACAACAGATCTGTTTATGTGAGCACCGCAGACATTACTGGGAGTAATATTTACTAACTGTCCCAAAAGACTGGGCAGACTTCTGGCACCTATGGGCACAAGAACTTATGTGGTAAGGTCACCTCTGCACACCCACCTTCTCCTTTAGCAGTGTTGGCCTCCTGGGCAGACATGGGGCAGCTGAGTCTCAACAGGGGCTGCCACACAAGACCGCTTTCCCTCCCAGCAAGCAAGTCCTGATGACAGAAGCTTAGATACCTCACCAGCACCTATGTGAGATCAGCCCTGGGCTTATTTTTTTTTTAATAACTCATTTGTGTCAGAGTCAGTAAAAATGGCAATGCAGAGAACATAGATAAACATCTTGGAGAATTCTCCTGGTTATTTTAAAAATATTGTCTCTGTTGACTTGAAGTGCTGTAGAAACAGTCCCATATGCTGTGTTTCTTTTTTCCTGTTGGATCTTATAGTTTAAACATAGATCTTCTATCAGATACAACTTGTGTTAACAATCTGGCCTACTGGGTTAGCAGAGGGTCCCTTCTTTTCCTGCAGGCTGTGGACCGGCGAAGGATGCTAGTCGCCTCACGTCTCCTGCTCCCAGTTAATTATGCTCTGAAGTTATTTGTCAATCTTTTCTGTAACACAAACCAAATGCCACAGTGATTTTTCCAGGTTCTTGCCTGGTTTGGACCACATTATGTCCCAGAATTTCCTCATCTTAGACTCATCATAGTGTGTCTGTCACTTTATGTGAGACAATATGTTTGGATTTCATTGCTTTGTGAAGACCATTACCAGTGCTGCTTCATTATTTTTCTTTTCTTAAAAAATTACCTTTTATGTTGTATACCTGAAACTAACATCATGTAACATGCAAACTCTATCTTACTAAAAATAATTTAATTTATACAAACTAATTTATTTATATAGTAAAACCTTAAAATAGAGACAGGATTATAACTCCCATTGACCTCCCCGCTCCAGTGCTGGTTCTGTCCTGAGAGGTAACAGTGTTACCAGATTGGCTCATGTTCTTTAGGACATTTTTCTGTATAGTTGCACATATCCATGTACACAGTCATATGTCTTGTTTTTGTTGCTACTGTGGTTACATTAATGGAATCATACCATAGAATGAATGCTCCATAATTTATTTTCCTATTCCTCTTCTTGATTAATATATACTTTGCTTGCTAATTTGCTGAAAACCTAGGTTCCATTTTCAATAATTTATAACCAGACTATACACCAAGCAGGGGGAGTAGGAAGAATACAACACTGAACTGGATTTTAGTCCAATGCTGTCACTAATGTCTGGGGTGTCTCAGACAAGTCACTCTCCTCTTTGGGCCAGCATCTCTTCATCTGTAAGGTGGGGGCAGAGGGGGAGTGAAGGGGTCAACTTGTTCAGGCCACAGTCCCTCAATCCTGAGGTCAAGCTTCTCACAAAGCAGTATGAATGACTTAATCCAATAAACACATATTTAATGTCAAATATGTAACGTACCAATATGCCCTGTTATTTAAGTGCCTCCATACTCACAACTATACAGATTTTGCAGGAATCATCAGAACCAACCCACTCTAACTCAAAGGTCAATGACTGGTGGACTGTGGATCCTACAAATGTATCTTAATTGAGTTAGTTACCAACATTTCAAAAGTCTGGAGACTTTGCAGAAAAATACAGTCTTCTTAACTTCTCTTGGAAGAAAATCACATTTGACAATTCTCGGCTTGAACATCAGCACAAAGAAAACTTACTGGTGTGTAGGTGACATGGGTCTTCCATGCTTGGAGAAGACCCTAAAGATCAAGGGAATAACCCAGGCAGTGGGGAAAGCAGAGAAAGGCAAACGCAAGAACAATGTAGACTGCTTTAGGCAAATCTGGATCAGGACAATCCCAGAGCAATTCCCACCCTAAACCTTCCTCTGCATTCCCAATCCTTATTTCCTGCTTTGTTTTTCTCCCTTTACCTACCTACTCCATCTGATGCACGTTATTTTTTATATGTTTTACTTAGTGTCTCTCTCCTTCATTCCAGTGTTAGTTCCATAGAGCAAAGAAATTCCTAGAAGAAGCAATATTAGAATAGGGCCAGAGAAAAATAAGTAAAATTTCTCCAGCTGGAGAAGGAAGGTAGGACTCTCTGAGCACACAAGACTGTGTGTGCAGACACAAAGCATGCACAGAGACTCAGAGAATGGCACACACAACCTAGTGGATGGGGAGTGTGGGTCCCTGGGTCAACTGGCTAGAGAGAGAGGTTGGTCTGTGGGGTAGGACTGGATGATGAACATTATATTTGCCAGGCTAATGTGCTTTGATTTTATACTTAATGTATAATGTGCTTTGATTATATACTTTGTTGGTGTTTCTCAGAGTATGGTCCTTGGATAAGCTTTTCAAAATCATCCAAGATGGCTGTTCAAGTGTTAATTCCTAGGTGTCCCTGTAGAGACTACTGGATCTCTAGAAGTACAGCTCAGAAACTTTCTTCTTTTTTTTAGATAAGTTCTCTGGGTGATTCTTATATAAAGCCACTAATGTATTGGAAGCACAGCTTTAAAGGTGATTGTTTCTCAAACCTGTTAACTTGAATCACCTTTAACAATATGAATATGTCCTGGCCTCAGTTTGCTACTGGTGATTTTGACCCATAGCCAGGACTAAGATAAGCTACCTTAGGCAAAAAAAAGTTGTTGACCTGTGGGTGAAAGTGACTTTTCATGCTTTAGAAGAGGGTTCATCAAATGCCATCCCACAAACCAAACCAGACTACCACCTGTTTTTGTAAATAAAGTCTTGTTAGAGGATAACGATGCTCATTTGTTTACATATTGCTTTGGGCTGTTTACATGACATAGCAGCAGAAGTGTGTAGTTTCCAGAGACCTCATGGCCCACATAGCCTAAAATATTTACCACTGGTTCTTTCTAAGGGTTTGCAGATCTCTGCTTCAGTAAGATCCTGGTGGCGATATGGAGAATGTGGGGAGAGGACAATTTAGAAGGCGGTGCGGGGAGCTTGAATCAGGGCAAGAGAAAAGACAAGCAGAGTGAGAGAAACAATAAGATGGAATCTACAGACCTTTTTGGCTGACTGAATGTATGAGGAAAGAAAGGAGTGAACAGTTTCATTTTTTCCAACTGGGGGCTTCAGTGCCTATCATTAACCAAGATGAAGATCATGAGAGGAAAGAAGATATTTATGGGAAGGTGATTAGGATCCAACTGATGGACTTTCTGATTTCAAAGTGCAGAGAAAGGTGTCCGGGAAGCAACTAGGAACATGAGCCTAACGTCAGTGAACATGGGACTGAATACAAAGGCTCAGGGCCATCATCTCAGGGCTGGCAGCAGAATTCATAGAGACAAGTGTGTGGAGGAAGAAACTCTAAGGAACCCCATCAGTGAAGGGGCTGGCAAATAAATAAGCCTGAGAAGTAGTCAGAGGGTGAGAGAAAGCAAACATGAACATATCTGTGGAAGCAGAGGAACTGATGTTAGCTTTGGGGGTGTCTGTTCTGGGCTCAGGAGGTGTGGAGAATGTTCTGGAGGCTGTGGATTTCCTGCACGCTTCCTCTGGAGATGTCCAAGGAAAACACTGACACTCATCCTCTGCAAGGAGACAATGGCAATTCTGACTGTTCACATGGTTTCCTGACACCCACCCCCAGGAAGTACAGTGTGACTTCCCTGCAGAGCAGACTGAAGCCACCCCGCCTCATGGAGTTCTTCCTTGGTTCAGTTCTGACAGTGCCCATGAGGCAGACTTACCAACGCCCAGCACCCCAGCAGCCACTGAGCTAGCCCTGCTGATATCCCACCATGTCCCAAAGAACAGAGCATCTAGTACCAAGATCAGAACTCACTCCTTTTTCTCTCACTTCTGACAGAGTTGCTTTCTCTGTATATTTGGAGAGAAATGAAGAAGGAGCAAAGGAGACAGAGAAAAAGAAGGAGTTCAAAAGGAAAGGAAAGAATAGAGGCAGAGTATAGAAACTGACTACTAGCAGAGGAGCAGGGACCTTGCGCTGGGTATCTGACGCATGCTAGCTGTGTCACCTGGAAAGGTGTGGTATACACTGAAGGCAACAGCATATGCTAGGTGTCTAGCATAATGCCTAACACACACTGCACATTCAATACATCTCTGTTATAATTGTATGTTTGACTATCCAGAGAAGGCAGGTCAGCCTCAGAACTGATAGGCCCTTGGATAATTTTCAGAGAACCAAAATTCATGCTTGAAAATTAGAAGAATTCCATATTGTATTACTTTTTTTGTCTGCATTCTTAGCTTGTGGGAAAGTTGATACTTCCCAAGCAGTAAGTTGCTAAAGGGAACAGGAAGGGAGCCATGGTGAGTACATCAATGCTAGGAAGAGTCAGTGTGTTTCATCAATAAATCACCAGTAGTTTAAAGGTCCATGCTAGTTTCCAGCTTCTAACTTTTCTCTGACCTTTCACTCCCCCTTTTTTCAAAACTCCTTCCTCAGTCCTTCTATTCATCCTTGCCCCATTCCCACTGTAGTGAACTGATTTCTTTGGGGCATCTTCTTAAGCCTTTGCATATTTTTCCCTTGGGGAGCTCTGCTATTAGAATTTTCCAGCTACTTCTGCAAAGAGTTTTTCAAAGAACTTGTGGAATCTTCAGCGCTGTGCATGTTTTGGTAAAATGAAACAAAGCTTTGGTTTGTTCGGTTGAATTTGCTGTCTGAAGTGTTGCGTTCTCCCTCTGGGGCCTCCCGCTACCTTCCAACTAGCACCTCAAGAGAGTCCCTCCTGCTGACGCAGAGGCCTTAGTTCTCTTTCAGTAGTGCATATGCTGCTGTATTACTGTCTGTTTGCTTTAGCTCATATTTCTTCTCTGGATGGATTTTCTATTAAGATCATCCCTACTTGTTTGATCTTTAATTTCAGATCTCATCATTTTCCTTTCGAGTATGCTTTTTTTATAGATGTTTCTTTTGGCAGAACAACTTCCTATGGGCCTCAGCGGATGCTAATGGCACTTTCATTTATTATCATAGACAACTTCAATTTCTAGGGGGACAGTTGAGCTGTGCTGTGGTTCACAGGAGAAATAAATCCTCTTGCAACTTTGGTCATTTTACTTCACATCTGTGGCCTCAGAGGAGAAGAGAAGCAGAGAATATTGGCCACATCTGTCCATGAAGTTTTCTCCATTATCAATTTGAGCCCCAGCCTGGAGTATTGAACACTCAGAAAAATGCTCAGGCTCTCTCATCTAATTCATTTGTTCTGCAGAAAAATAAACCTATGTCTAAGGCACACACACACACAGTTTCAAGATCAGGCTTTGAAAAAAGGTCTTTTATACATCAGTGAATCTCATTCTAGAGTGGACTGCTGGCTTCTGTTGAGGCCTTTAGTGGAGAAACGGCATCATAGGTCAATGGACTGAGACTCTGCTTGACCCAGAGAATCATTTTCCTGATCAGCCCTGGGCTAGCCTTTAAAAATGTCCCCAACCAGAGCCAGCAGTCTGAATTCATACAGCAACTGCATCCACACACAAGAAATCATAATATTGTTTAATGATATTGAATGACCATTTATATGGCCACTTTATATCCATCCATTCATCATTAATAGTAATGTCCCTAGGGCTGCTTTCTTGCAGAATCTTGACAGCTAAAACTCATTTCACTATTCTGCCACAATTTTGAGCATCCTCCAAAGGAGGGATCCTTTTGTTCTATGTCCAGTTTAATCCCACAGCACATTTCCGTATCCAGAATGAATGAGAGGTGTCCATAATTCACTCAATTATTTTCATGTGCTCTGACAACTCTACTTTAAAACTGTAACATAAACTCTCTTTGTCATTAATAGCCACCCCCGTTAAACTGTTCTTTGTTTTTCCATTACATTTATCAACTCTTGACCTAATAAATACTGAACTCATTTACTACGTTTATGAGCAGGTTTGTTGCCTGTTTCTAGAATGTAAGTTTTGTGAGGATAGGGATCTCTGTTTACTCAATGATGTATCCTGGCATGAGGCACGCACTAGGCACCATATTTTGCCATGTGTAATATGCAATTTTTTGCCTAAATTTTTGAGGGAAAAATAAGGATGCTCATTATGCATGGGTACTACTTCCATATTTATATAAGTATTGTTAATTTTTTATTTATGCATATGTGTTAAAAGTATAACTCTAGAGGGCTATAACAACATCCATATGCAAATCAATACCCTGGGATACAATAATCAGTTTTGTTTCTAAATATATAAAAATAAAAAAATTGAATTAAAAAATTAGAATGAAAGATTTTTTTCCTGAATGTTTGGGCCAAAAACATGGGTATGCATTATACATGGGAGCACATTGTATATGGCAAAATATAGTATTTGGTAAATTTGTTTTCGACTAAGTTTTAGCTTCTCAGGGGATATGACCTCCAGCACTGCCTCAACACTCAGAATGTTTGTCAACTCCGATGTCAGCAGAGACTGTTTTACAGAGTGTGAGCCCCATCTGTGCTGCAGGGTGTCTGGCATGCCTGCTCCTGCTCACCACTCACCAGGAGCCCATGATCAATGCACCAATTAAAAACATCCCTGCACATTTCCAAATCCCCCTTATGGCTCTGGTAAAGCTTTGCTCAATAACTACTACAAGCCTTGGAAGAAAACTATTTCTGTACACTGAAGTTCCACTTAGCAAATAATTAGTCCACCTTATTGAACGTTAGGGGCCCTTTCAGAAATTATGTACTTTTCTTCCTATGCACCTTATTCAAGAGATTTCAAAATCCTTTCACACGAATAAGGATAGTGATATTCTGTGGAAAACTCATCTGTCAAATATGCCTTCTATGTCAGTCATTAACAAGCCAGTAAACCAATATTTACTAAGTGCTTTCGAGTCTGACTCCATGCTGTGCAAAATGCATTTTAAAGTACAAATGACACCCCACCCACCAAGGCTGTGCATGTGCAAGGCTACTTGAGGTCAACATCTGATGTGATCATTCCCCATTCTGTGGGCAAAAGCTAGGCACTACTGTCACAGAACAAGTTTGGCTGCTTTCTTTTCACTGTACCCATCAGTTATTCAACCATGATGGACAAACTGATGAGTTCAATTGGAATAACACAGTCCAAGAGAATGACATCTAAAGTCAGTGATGGCAAAAATAACAGACATTTTGATGACAGAACATCAGCAAATAATTACTGATTGTCTCCTGGATACAAAGGACTATGCTATAGGACACCAAAAGGTGTGGTTAACATGGCATCAAATGCCATTCTGATGGGTGAAAGTGGCATGTATATGAATACTAACACTAACCTGAATGTTGACACTCAGAAAAGCTACAGGAAATGCTTTACATGTGCTGTCTCATTTAATCACTGGCATGGATACCATAGTTATACCTGTTTTATATACCTGTTTATAGAGGAGGAAACCCAAGCTCAGAGAACTGGAAGGACAAGGTCTCACTCAGCTGGGAATTGGTGGTGCCAGTACTTAAACTCATGTTTGTCTGAGGCCAAAGGGTGTTAACAGCTATGGAATAAATTAATGCTTTTAAATTCCTTGAAATGTTCAGTTTTCATCTATTTTGGTTGTATAGACATAAATTCAAGGAAGTAGACAGATAATATATTATTTAAACTTTTTCTTTAAAGAAGTGTGTGTTGGATTATTCTCTACCTTCCATTCCATCTAAGTTTTTATTGTACTAATCCACTGGTCTCTGAAACTTGGACACTCAATCCAAACTGCTCATCTTAAAATGAGTAACAACACCCACATTAAAGAAGCATTGAGAAATCCATCTCTATTCCATTTCAGAAGACTTATATAAGAGTCCTTTCTGACCTTCCTTAGAATTAAAATGAAAAGACATACTCTGCAACATCATGGGATAACAAGTGTTCAACTCTGTGAACAAGGTAGAGACATAACTGATTATTTGGTGTTTAAGGCAAAGAAATAGTTGTATCATTTGATTTTCATTGTTGAACTCTACTGTCAGACTGTGATGCTTTTTTCTGTCTTCATATATCTTTTTAAAATAATCATCAAAAACAAGAAACAAAGAAAAAGAAATCAACTACATTTTCTTTGCCTCCAGGATTTAAGACATTTTCCCCTTGACGTGTACCCTAATTAGTAAGAATATCTAGAATCAAAGTTATAGCGCTGCTTCAGTAACTTCTAAGAAATCAATGATTCTGGTTTTCTGCTACAACTCTCAAAGAACATCTGATGCATCTCTTAGTCACTGACAACTTTCTTTACGCTCTGAAGCAAAGCTATCCCTGCCAAGTATATGTGCCTGCAGATGATAAAGGCTGGTTTGTTGAAGCTTACATCTCTTTTAAAGAGAGGCGCAAAGTCCCCATACAAATGTGACATGTTCCCACAGACATCAGCAAGCACATGCCCAACTTCTTGGGCCAAATCCCATTGAGTCTATGAGCCAAGTAAATTAGCTCTTCCCTCATTAATAAATGATACTTCAAACATGCCATATCCTTGGTTAAAGTATATTTCTGGTGGGAAAAAAACCTCTTTCTAACACTGTGTGATTCTTTTAAAGAAAATGCTGCTTTCTTTTAAAAGCAGTTTATTAAGTTTTTCACTTTTAAGGAGATTTGAGTTTTTTTAAACCAATGGAGATACATATACAAGTAAATACACACACACACACACACACACACACACACACACACACACACACACGAGGTCTGTCCAGAAGGTATCCAACCATGTACTAGGAAAAATAAAGACATTTTCTGAAGATACAAGAAACATTGTACACAGGACAATGATGCTTCAGTCCCCTTCAAAATAGGCCCCTTGGGACCTCACACAGTTCTCCCAGTCACCATCAGCTACTCAATTGTATTTTCCTGAATCTCATTGACAGGCTGAAATTTCTTCCCTTTCAAAGGTATAAGATCACCAGAAGTTTCTGGGTGCCAAACCTGGGCTGTATGGAAGCTGAGTCACCTGGGTGGTTTGATGTTTCACAAAAGAACTCCATATGAGACATGATAGATGAGTGGTTGTGTTGTCATAATGAAACTGCCAATCGCCAGTTGCCCGTATCTGTGGCCTTCTGAATCTCTGAATAGTTTCCATGGAGGAATGTTCAAGGTTAATGCAAAATTTGATTCAGATTCATTGCTCTACTCGCTCATTCATTTTGAATGCAATGGCCACACAGTACACATGTTCATTCAATGGGATCTACTGCCCCCACTGACTAGTACAGTGAAGGCGTCATTGTTCACACATGCGCATTCCAGTCCAATCTCCTTAGCTGTCAGGTTATATTGATGTTGCACAAATTGTTCTCATTATATTAACAATGGCTGGACTTTCCAGACAGACTCCATATCACGCATATATAGGTATATATGTATGCATGTGTGTGTATATGTGTATGTATATATGTACACATATACAATATTACATATATATGCACAAACACTGGGGTGGGCAAAAGTAGGCTTACAATTGTTCTTATGAAAAATGATACAATAATTAATAAATAATAATACAAGAATGAACTGTGTTTTGTGTACTCACAACTGTAAACTGACTCTTGCCCACCCCGTCAGTGTGTGTGTGTGTGTGTGTGTGTGTGTGTGTATCACCAAGTCATCTAGTTAAGAAACAAGTCAAACCTACTTGAGGAAATCACTTGTAGTCATGTAACTGAACTTTCTGAGAAAGAAAGAGAATCTTATGTGTTTCAAAGTTTCTCTAGTTTAACCACAATGCCTTTGAAGAAACAACCAGAAAAAGAATAAAGATGAAAGCACATGCAGAATTATGTTGTATATATAAAACATATATGTGAATATATTTATATGATACCCATCAGACACCAAGAAATAGATGATGATTAATTATAATAATCACACCAGTTTGGTTAAATAATATGGGACTAATAACATAAATTTCAACTGTGGACAAGGATACAAAGTGGGTTGAGGCAACCTCTGCATAACTAAAGATATATCATTGTAGTGTCCTAGCACCCAAAATTTATCTTTGTTGTATATGAATCTATGTGGATCTAACTAAAGGATTCATATTCACAATTCAAGATCATAGGCAGTCAGAGGTTAAATATGTTATTTCTCCTGGGATTCTCAGGGCTCACAGGTTTCTGCAGCAATAGCAGGAGGATATGAGAGACCAGGGAGCTTTCAAACTTTAAAATCAGACATGTAGGAGTAAACATGCAAGACTCAGCCAGGAGAGTCCACACCTCCCCTTTCTCCCATGCTGCCTTCATTATAGCACCTAGAGTGCACACAATCTAATAGCCTTCACTATCACTGGAAAGTGGAGTGGATTACTGCTCCGTGTGCTTGATTGCATTTCCAAGTACCTTGCAGATAAGGGTCCCACTCTGACCTGTTCTGGCCAATGGGCTAGGAGTAAAAATGCTACGTTAGGGGACAGAGAATTTCAGAGCCAGCACCTGGCCCTCCAGCTCTTTCTTTTACTGCGTCAGCAACTGGAGGTTGCATGTGCAGATTTCGCTGGAAAACCACCAACCCCTCAACATAGTTTGTGTGAGTGGGAAATAGACGGTATGTGCATACTACTAAAACGGAGGAGAGGTATTGCCCAAAATAGCATAACTTACCTTTCCGATCCATATCAACTACTAAGATAGGTAAAGTGACCAAAAGTGCCACAGTGAACACAAATACTAAACTACATTTATTTTTGAGTCTAATCCACTGGAAGAACTCCAGACAACCAATTAAATAATCCACATTTCAAAGTGAAAAGAAAAAATTCTACAGATTTTTTTCACTTGGAATAAAAGCTGGGAATAAATATATGACTTTCACTGAAAAATTTTCAGATATTTGGGGATATCCTTAATGCTAGGTATAATTGGTTCCTTGTTCAGGGACTCTGAAAAGTGCCATGTCAAAACTGTTTGCTGAAAATCTTACACTGCAACTCAGAAAGCAATCAAAAGTTGTTAAAAAATTTCTAGAATTTTACAGTATGCAGTTTTATTAAACAGGCCTAAAATTAATCATTATAAGAAAACTATTCCAACTCCCCCACTCTTCTACAGTCTAAATCCTAAATGTAACATCATAATTCTGAAGACATAAATACCCTCATTATCTGTGAACCAGGTCAACCACAACATGGAAAGCCACCCTGGCAGACCTCTGAGGGGGACCATTAGCAAAGGAATTACATGGATCCTCACACTTGCAGTTAAGCCCTATAGGAGGCTACAATCAGAAACAGTGGCCAACCTTTATAATTGGGTCATTTGTTTGCTGGGTGATTTATACGCAATATGGACCCAAGGCTGGTGCTCAGAACAGTGTGCCTGCTTTTCCCCAGCTGTACAGGGTGAAGCAGGATATGGGTCCAACCATAACAAGCTGTGCAGTCACTCTGGTCCCAGAGAAAAACTGGTGTGAGATGCAATCGTGTGTTATTGCAAGAAGCACAATGTGTAATGTTGAGCATCTGCAACCAGCCCACCTGGATGGAAAAGCCTATCCTACCTCTTCCTAATTATGTAACCCTGGCAAGCTATTAACCATTCTGAACCTCAATTACTTCATCTATAAAATGGGGGCCAGGGTTTAGAATTCTACCTGTCTCTTCAGGTTCTTGTGAAGATGAGCTTGAAAAGAGCTCAGAAGCATGCCTGGCACAGAGAAGACATTCGATAATTGTTAACCATTAATGTTACTAATAAGAAATATCAGTGATACATTATTAATACAATTATCATCCTCATTATCTCTGATAGTGGTGGTGCCAATGATGATGATGATCATAATGATAGCAATAATAATCACTAAGTTCTTACCATGTGCTTAGCACTCTATTATTGCCTTATGTAGATAATTTCATTGAATTGTTGGGGCAGCTATTTAGACTATTATTATCTCCTTGTGACAGATGAAGACATTTTGACTTAGAAAGGTTAAGAAGCTTGCCCAAATCAAAGCAGTAATTAAGTCAGAATAGAAACAAGGCTGTGTGACTCTGGAGCCTGAGCCCTTATTATCACTACCCTGTACTCCTGCATGCACCCAGACACAGCCACAGCCATTAACTGTCCTTACCCTGACAAAGCCCCATGCCATGGGACTGTTTTTACAGAACAGATCTTCCTTAATAAGCTTGAGAACTAGGGTAGGAGGGGATTCTGCTCAGAAGTAACCTGTATCCAGACAAGTTAATGCAGGAGGAAGTAAGGGGACTATGCAAAACCAAACCAAAAGGACCTGCCAGAGAGCAGGATAATACAGGGGGAGCTTAAAGGATATCATTTTTTTTTTACTTCTAGCCTGGGTTCAGTTTGTGGCCAGAAGCTGATGGAGTTTGTGTTGTACCCATGCAGAGTGGAGCAAATGATGCCTTTCAACCCCTCCCTCTACACTGCCCATAAGCTTCTGTCCACATTTTCTTCCTCCACCTTCGCCTGTGTAAATTAACCACTTATTTCTTTACCCAGGTATCTGCATGCTCCCTTGATGTGCACTGAATGGGAGTCCATGCTGTTACCAAACAAATTTGAAGCTCATAGAGCACTCAGCTTTCCTCTGGCACCTGTGCCCTGCTGGGGAAAGGCCTGGTCCACTCCATGACAAGCATAGTTGGCTAGCCAATCCTTTGCCACACTGATGTTTCATTTCATTCATGTTAGAAGTTGCAGATTTGTGGGAACCCCTTTATGTCTATAATAGCATTAGAATATTGACCAGTTTCCCCTCAATTTCAGGGGCTGTGGGGGCAAATTAAGGGGAAAGTTACTTCTATTTCTCCCCATTTTTCAACCACTGAGTCGCAGAGTGGCTTATCTTCTATAACCTAGCCTCCACTTCACTGTGGCAAGTTATAGTTTTCCCTCCAACTATTTGTTCTTGTTCTAAGAGGGTTATACATCCTTACTTTACTTGTGACTTCCCACCATAGCATCAGAAGGGGCCATGTGGCTCTCTGGCCAATAGAATGTAAGTAGATGTGAAATATACATGTGCAAGCAGAAGCTATAGACACAACTGCAAGGCTTAACTCAACCTTTTGCATTTCTGTTCTCTGCAGTGAGAATAGCATGGCCCACATGGGGCTTCTCTGCGGGCCTGGATCTTGGAATAAGAGACACAGCCAAGTAGAACCATGACTAGCCACAGACTTGTGAGCAAAAAAAAAAAACAAAAAACAAATATCTGCTTATTTGGGTGTTTTTAGTTACTACTACCAGGACTAATGAACAAATTATTCAACAGCAAGAGCTCTGTACCCACACAATATCCGAAGTGACAGAAGGAAAAAGGGAAGCTGCACAGCAGAATGGTCACGCATACTGCCTAAGTGATCAAGAAGAACTGAGTTCAAGTCCTAGTTCTTCCATTCAGTTTAGGTGATTTGTGCCTCCAATGTCTGTTCTTCACCAGAATTTGCACTGTTCCGTTCATGATGTTTAATGAAGCTTAAATGAGATAATACACTGGAGGTGCTTTTCACGGGCTAAGAACATGTTAAACAAATGTTACCGATGTTCATACCTAGAAAGACACGCCGATGTAAAAATCTACAGATAGAGAACTCTATTTCTTTATCTAGATATTTAAAATTTAATTAAATAAATTATTGAAGATTAAGTGACCAGTCAATTCTTTCAATAAAGTCCCAAATAGGTTTAAAGTAATTAACACATTGTGGTGTTGGTGGTTTTCCTGTTGTTTTTTTAAACTGAATTTGATCAACCTGATTTTACATAGACATGTATGGCTTGTCACCCAGATTCAAACATTCTCCTTCCCTCTCTATAATGCCTTAAATCAAGAATACCCACGGACGCCAATGAAATACAGCAGACCCTGGATCCATTCCCCCCTCCTGAGTCTATTATAAGACCCACAGGTCAAGGAGACTTGAAAGACTAGGAAATACTACTCAATCTTGAGTGGAAAGGACAGTTTCTTGCTAGATGCTGCAGCTAGATGATGAAAATATGAGCATAGAGTTTGCAATTCTCTCAAAATTTCCCAGGCTGGGCTCCTTTGCACCACCTCTTACTATTAGGCTGGGACTACTCATCCTTTGTGACTTTTGCACAAGGAAGACAGTGAGCCATACTCTGTCCTTTCAAAGATGCTTAGTGCTGGTTTGATGCCCTGGTTAATAGGCTCATGCTAACACAGTAGGAGATCCAGTAGATGGGTGGCCACTGGCAGTGAGTCAGAAGCAATGTCACCCAGCAAAGCCACTAGGGAATCTTCCTTCCTTCCCTGATTCCCTCCTGCTACAGTGTGGCTAACCTCTGTACTTGCCAGAAAGCCCTAAAGTTTTCCTTCTGCATGAGAATTTGGAGTATGTCCTCTTTGGAATGTCATTAGAAATCTAATTATTACAAGTTGAACAGGCTCAAGGACCACTGCTTCAGTATGGCAGCTGAAGTTCAAATTTTTGAGAGTAACTGGACAGAAGCTGTTCACAGGTGTAGCCACTGCCTACTGGAGAGAAAGGACACCTGTCGGGTGTGTCACACATGGACTCAGCAGGAAGTCACCTGTCAGGAGAAATGCAGAGACTGGGCAGAGGGGCCTGAGCACAAAGGCAAGTCTGAGTGATGACCAATGAGGTTCCTGAAAAGGCTGGACTGCCCTCCGCTCATAATTAAGGCACACACTTACTTCCAAATAGTCAATTTTTACTTGGTGTAGTGCTATTTCTGGTCCAAAAGTCACCAAATGTCTATGCCATTGTTTCCCAAATTATATCCCACACAGAACTCACATTTGGAAAAACAACAAGTGGGCTTTTCTTGTGTGTTTAAAATGTGTGGTTTTTTCAAATTTGTTTAAAAAACACTGCTTAGTGTGTCTCCCTCTGGCAATTTTCAGGGTACACTATCCCATTAAATAATGCCTGTGAAGTCATGGAGTATATAAACCTGATTAATTTGAAGTCATAATTTCTCACATCAATATATGATATCTTTTATAAATGTCTCATGGAGTACTATATGAGTAATTCTGGTTTACACAAGTAAACATACCAAAGTTGAGAGAACTTCCCTGGCCAGGTGGCTCAGCTGGTTGGAGTGTTGTCCATACACTAAAAGGTTGAGGGCTCAATCCCTGGTCAGGGCACATACCTAGATTGTGGGTTCGATCCCTGGTTGAGGCACATATGGGAGAAAACCAATCGATATTTCTCTCTCTCACATGGATGTTTCTCTCTCCCTCTCTCTCTCTCTCCCTCTCTCTCCCCTGCCTCCCCCTCTCTCTCTAGTCAATAAACATATCCTCAGATGCAAATTCTTAAAAAAAAAAGTTGAGAGAATTGGTTTTCCACATCAAGATTTGGCAAAGCTCTTTTCTGTCCCTTATCAGCATTGCTTCATTTCCTATGAGAGGTGATTTACTACAGTGGTCCAGGGGACACATTTGGGGCAGAATGTTTGGGTTTGAGTGCTGCCCCTAATACTCATTAGCTGTGAGAGCTTGGGCAAATTCCGAACCCTCCCGTTACTCAGTTTTCTCCCATGTTAAATGGGGTTGATAGCAGTATCTGCTTCAGAGGACTGTGGGAAGATTAAGTCAAGTAGCAAAATTAAGAGTTTAGTGCCTGGCACCCAGTAAACACAAGGTAAATATTTGCTGCTATCATTACCACCATCACCAACATGAGCCCATCACCATCTTCCACGCATCTGCTCTGACTCACATTCTGGAATTTGCTGTCTCTCCCTGCTTCACCCACCTCCACAGCCATTCTCTCACCACGTCCTGCCCCTGCCTTTCAAAGGCACATCTCCAGCCACCCTAATCAGCCTGTGTGCCCCCCTGCCATGCCATGCTGGGGTTTCACAGCCTTCCCCTGCTGGTGCCCTGACCTCAGTCTCACCCTCCACTCACACCTCCTGCTCCCCATGGCCCGCAGACCTGCCTCACACCCTTCTGTCTTCTTGGTTCCTCCCAGCTCAGATTCCACAATGGTCCCATCCTTACCGCCTGGCTGGCAGAGCGCAAGGTTACTAGGTTACCTTGCAGTGCAACCCCCACAAAAGCAGTTCAAATGTACTTTCAAACCTCATGCATCCTGTCATCCTAGCCTTTGTTCCTGGGGTTCTTCTCACCTGGAATGTGCTTACTAGTCCCTTCAGGGACTCAAATTCCAAGGGAACTTCCTAGACCCAGCTCAGTGCTTGTACTGTCTTCAATGCCTTCCCTGGCCTCACCAGTTTCCTCTGGGTGGGACACTGGTGTGTGCTCTGGGACAGGGGAAGCAGGGACCTAGAATCAGTGATTTGGGCTCACGTCCCAGCTTCCATATGTGCAAGCAGGAATTATTTGATTGAGCTGGGTAACCTTTCCGCCTTTCAGTTTCCTTATTTGTAAAGTGGAGGTTAATTGCGGTCTCTCCACAGGGTTATTATAAGGTTTAAACAAAAATAGTGTCACACAGTTCAATCCTTTCCCAGAGTTTCCCTGTCTGCCTTTCAAGAAACCCTCCTTTGCTGATGGTGCCTTAAAAGCAGAAGTAGGGAACTGAAGGGAGGCCAGTTGTCAGATCTCCAGCGGTGGCCTCCATGCTTCACCCAGACCTGCACTACCTCGATCAATTTTCCTTATACATTTAGGATCAACATAACCTTTCAAAAAAAGAGAGAACTATATTCCAAAAACAGAAAGAAGAAAAACACTGCCCTTGGCACTAGGAGAACATACACCCTACCTGCACTGCCTTCCACGATCACTCCCCTGTTTCATAACAGCACTGCTCTCTCTGCAATACATTCTTTGTACCTTAGCAGCACAGCCTGAGTCATCCCTGAATATGTTGTTCCCACAGTACTTAAATATTTGTCAACAAAGAAGCAGTGAAGCCTTGCTCTGCACCAGTTCCTTCAGAAATCTCCCCTTCACAAGGTCAAGCCCACAAGAGGCTCCTTTTCCACTTCCCTGAGCAGGTGGTGGCTTCCTTTTCTCCTGTCCAGTTTTCTGGAAACACTACTTCAGCCTGGCTCCATCCTTTCTTCTAGCTCCAAACACCAGCCCGAGAATAGCCTCTGAAATCTGTGTGTCCTTAGCAGGATTCAGGGGATCATAGATATTAGAGATGAAGGAGGAAAAAAATCTATCAGGACACCTTGTCCTCTCCTGGTATAAAATAGTCTGACCTGAACACTTTATAAATATTTGTCAGGCCTGGTACTAAAGACTTGAAGTGACAAGGACTGTCAGGGGAGAAGTGGGCTTAAACCTTACTCTTAAAGATTCCTTAAAGAGGATTTTACTGAATTTTTCAGCCTCATGTTTCACCACTGAATCTCACCTCTCACTTTTAGTTAAAGCCCTTCTCAGTATCCAGCCATAGCGGAGGGGACTACAAAAAGGCCACAGGAAGGGTCAGAGGAGCACAGAGCTGCCACTCTGTGGGCTATGGGCCCCTTTGGCTCCAGGTAATTAAAAAGTGGGCAGGGTGAAGTCCTGACCTCCAACTTCAGAGTCTCTTCTGAGAAAAGGCACACCCTTGATCTTGCAGATGTTCCCTTTCCATTCTGAGAGCCCAAATGCAATCTTGTCATTATGAGATAGTAATGAAGTCTTACATTTTTGTCCCTACTGAAGTCACAGCCTTGGAGCCCTTAAAGGGGCCCTTTAGGAGTGGCAAACACTCCACCTCTAGCAGATTGTCTTGTCACAGGAATGTGTACCCTGTATGGTCAGATACTCCATTTTACAAAAAGGAAACCAGAAATCAAGACTTCAATGTGAATTCTCCTAATCTTTATTTACTATTTTAAAGATTGTATTTATTTCATTTTAGAGAGAGGGGAAGGGAGGGAGGAAGAGAGAGAGAGAAACATCAATGTGTGGTTACCTCTCCCACACTCCCTGCTGGTGATCCAGCCCACAACCCAGGCATGTTCCCTGATGGGAATCAAACCACTGTTTGCAGGCCAGCTCTCAATCCACTGAGCCACACCAGCCAGGGCTGAATTCTCCTAATTTTTAAATGTTGGCAACTAACTGCCATAAGAGGTCATGTCATTTCTGAGGAGCCTGCATCTGCTGAGTGAGCTCAAAAATTACTTTTAACCTGCTATAAATCCCTAGCTGACACCAATCCCCTCAGCTGCATGACACTCCTCCCTTTGAAATCTACCATGTGTGGGAACTACAATGCTGTATTTTTTTAAAGATTTTATTTATTTTGAGAGAGAGAGAGAGAGAGAGAAAAACATCAATGGCGGTTGCTGGGGGCTGTGGCCTGCAACCTAGGTACGTGTCCTGATTGAGAATCGAACCTGTGATGCTTTGGTTCGCAGCCTGCGCTCAATCCACTGAGCTACGCCAGCCAGGGCTAATGCTGTATATTTATACTTTTGTATATAAGTCTTGCCTCCTGGGTTCCCAGAAGGCAGGGACTGTGTCTGATACTGCTTGACCCTAAATTCCTAATATGCACAGATATGTAGTCAGCTGTCTTCTGCATAGCTACACCACTCAAAGGGAATGTCCATGTTCAAAAAATGGCCAAGCTATCAGGGAATGGTTAAAACTGTTGTGGGGCTGGACTACTTAGGTTTCTGTCCCTGCCTCACTGCTTGGTAGCTCTGAGACCTTGAGGAAATTATTCAGCTTTCTTGTTTGTAAACTGAAGATGATAATAAAGCCCTGAGTTTGTAGGGCTTCTGTGAGGTTTAAATGAGATGGCAGGGTGTAACTTTAATACACAAACAGTTCAGTCAATTCCATTCCGGGGCTGCTTCACATTCCCATTCTATCACAATACCCAGATGCCAGTGGTGCCCTGATTTCACGTCTACCTAGTGCAAAGAATCTCATTGGTCTAATTTTATTAGGTTCACCAAAAAGTTTGTTTAGTTTTTCCTGTAAAATAAAAGACACATTTTTCATTTTCACCAATAACTTTATTGATTTGGATATTTTGAGTATGTCAGCTATCTCCCGTGTGGTATAACATTGATTATTCTCAATTAATGTCTCAATTTGATCGCTATCAACTTCAACTGGTCTACCTGACCATGGAGCTTAGTCCAGCAAGAAATTTCCAGCTGAAACTTCGCAAACCACTTTTGACACATTCGATCAGTCACAGCACCTTCTCCATACACTGCAGAATTTTTTTTGTTTCTGTTGCCTTTTTACCTTTCTTGAAATAAGCATAATATGTTATGCAGCTGAAAATGTTGCATATTTTCTTCTATCTTCTATATTAAAATGGCCACACAAAAATTCACCAATTTTGATAATTTTTTTTAAATTCACGATGATATGACAGTTGCCACAATATGATCTAATAAAATTGTTTTGAACGAAGTTAAAGACAGCTAAATACCACTAGAACCGTCATATGGAAGAAAAGTGAACTTTTTGGCTAATCCAATATTTACCTCTTTCCATTTTAGTTTCTCCTGTAATTGGCTTGCTACATTCTTTGCCTACATAGCGCTCCTGATGGTTAATTATGGTATAGAGACAGAGAAGACCTGACCATCCTCTCCGGGTTAACTGTCATGCAGGGTCTGGGTGGCATGGGGGGTGGAGATAGGAGGACACATACATATTGTGATAGGCACAGATCAGCGGTTCCCAAAATCTCCTTCGAGAAAGGGCTTACTGCCCAACTGTAAGGCAGGTGGTCAGCAAACAGTGTCCAGCCACCAGTACATCAAGTGCACCTCAGCAACACCCAGCTGCTTCCCAGGAGGTCACTCCTTTCCTGGGCAGCCAGCATCTCATAACTGAGTAAGGCAAGCATGTAAAGGCACTGCCCTTTCAGCTTTTCACAGGACAACCTTGATGAACAATGTTTACTCCACAGCTCCCAGTTCAACTTCTCCTCTGCGTTGTCCTGCTTCCACCCCTTCCTTTCACAGGAGCTGATGCTCAACACCCGTCTGTACCCCAGACTCCATCTTACCACTGCTTCCCCAGAACCCAATCTGCCACATGCATGTGCACACATGCCCCGACAAGGCTTTACAAGCACATCTTTTTAATAAATAGAAAGCAGTCAGGATTGCTCTCAAGTAAGACCACTTTTGCACTGAGACCTGTAGGATGGGTCAGAGGATCTGTAAAGTTGGGAAGGATTATGGATTATATTTTAATACATTTGATTAATAGAGAGGGGGCACCAAAAAGATAAAAAGACCACATAACCCTTAAACAGAGTTCTGAACCTTTGAGCACTTTCAATAATATTTGTATGTTCTAGAATAATGTTGAGCTCCTGGAAATTATAAAAATATACAAAAATAATAAATGACTCCTCTGTGCTAACACTTGATACCATTTCTTCTGAAATACCCCAAGTACTCATATTTAATACTATGTTGGGGGTTGGGTACTGAAAAGGAAAGTTGGGCCTTGGCTGCGGTGCCCAGCCTCACTGTCACCCAATAATGGTGCCATTCCCCCTGCTGGCACTCAGGCTGACTAAGGGGCTTCTGCAAACATGGTACCCTGAAAAGCTCTGCCAGAAAAGCAGTATTTCAAAGATAATTTCTTACCTTCCCAGTAGCAATAAAATATTTGGGGACAAAGATACCACTTCAGAGGCCCTGTGTTTCATCCTTCACCTGAGTACTTGGCTGCATCCATCATTCTTCACTGTCTTTATATTCCTCTGTGCTCAAATATGACCTGATCTTAAGTGGAATATATTCTGTTATCACATAAATTCTATGTAGGAAACTGCTCTCTTACATGAAGGTCAACTTCAAACCCCTAAGTAGGCACATTCCATTCAAGCTAACATGTACAGTCATTTGTTAAGAAAGAAGATTCTCGCATTGTGAGATGCATATGAAAATAATGGAACAGTGGTGTGTGTAACATGAGCTGTGCCTGAGCTACAATCTAATTGAGGCAAATTATCAAGACTCCAATCTGGTGAGCAGGAAACCACCCTAAGCATCCAACTCCCAAATGCACATGGACATGAAAAAGAGCTGACTGCTGGAAATTCTGTTCAAGCTTTGCAACAACATGTACCTGGGGGCCCATGTGGAAGGGGTGAGTGAGAAGCACATGTTTACGAGCATGAAGCTAGTTCTTCCCCAATCCAGAGCAAAGTATCTAAAGCTGTTTGGTTCTCTAAAAGAATGACTGGCATTGTTTCCAGAAATAAAAATGGATTATTCTGATGAATAGATATATTGCATGAATAGCTCAAAGAATGAGAGAGGCATTATTTCTCCAGAGAAGGAAAAAGCCTAATTCAATTTTGGGCAGAGTTCAGTAATATTATAAGAGTATATACTATAATATTATAAAAGTATAAACTCCCAGAAGCTACCTCTGACTTTAGTTCCTTAAAATAAATTATACATGCACAACTGTATGCACACATAAGCTTAAAGATAAGCCATGGTGGGGGCCTTCCATGCAACTTTAATTAAATATATGTTTTTTAAATATTTTTTAAAGTCCCTGCTAGGACAAAATGCTAACATGAAATTTCCTGCATGCTGGCAGCTAATTCAATAGCAATTAGAAAGGTGAAGTCATTTTTCCCTGGAAGGAGAAGGTCTTAACATAAAACATTCATTGTTTCCATGTAAGTTGCACAAGTAAAATGTTGGATTTCACATCTAAGCAGAAGGAAACTGTCACTTTCCATTATCAGTGGGAAATGCTTTAATTTGAAAATTTCCTAACAAAGTTTTATTTGGCAGCTCTACGTGTTTAACAATATCTACCTTAATGCATAATTTGTAGCTTCATTAATACTATGTTGGGCCAGTGGATACCTCCCTTTGAGGAAATGGCAACCTATGTTTTGGGGGTTTTTTTCCTGGCACTGCCTCATTAAAATGAAACTCAGACTCAGAGTAACCCTGAAAGACCTAAGCACTCCAGTGGAAAATGTGCTACCTCTCTCCTCTTAAATTGCACGGCAGAAGTGGAGTCTGGCACACCACAGACGGAGGGAAGCTGAAGGCCAAGCTGTTCGAGTTGATGAGCTGACGCAAGCCCCAGTTCTCTAACCAGAGAGGTTAGGGACGGAAAACATGGACATCACTGAGAAACTTCGTTCAAAATATTAATTAAAAATGAGTCACCTGTCTGCTCAGCTCCCACACTCACCCCTCAGCACTGGACACTGGGGGCAATGACTGAAGGACTCACCCACGCGCATCTGAGAAAAGGCACCTTGGAGGTGTGACTGGCCACAAGCAAGAGCCTTCCCACATTTGGAAATATGGTGGTGAGACAGTAAAAAGAATGCCCTGCAGGAGAGGCAGGGGTGTCCCTCATGGCATCGTAAGGGCCCAGTGTTATATTCTAATCCATTCTGATTCCAGCAAAGCTCCTCTTCATGAGAACGGCCTGGGTTACTCCCAGAGGTGTTTTCTACTGATGCAGTCTTTCAGGCTCATTCATTCGCAAGGGCTTGGCAAACCAAGTCAGTCACAAGGGCAGGGTGTCCTCCATCCTAGACAAAGATGAAGTTATAATATTCTGATCCAGGACCAGATGGCTCTTCCAGGGTCTTGGGACGAGAGCAACCTGGCTGAGTCCAGACAATCAGCCAAAGTGTGTTCTGACATGTAGAATCTGAAGTTGGTAATGATGGCAGTGCTGGAAGTGGTTGTAATTCTCATAGCTCAAAAACAGTACCAGCTCATTAATTATTAGTTAACCAATAACTGTTTCATGGCTCAATAGCTACTAGTTAAACATCAGTTAAAATGTAGTATTTAATGTGAATCATGAAGATTAGAGGTAGTAATTTACAGAGCATTTCTTGCATGTTGGTTCCTACACTAAGTATTTTGTGTACATTATTGTACTTGATTCTTACAACATCTAGGCAAGGAACCTATTTTCTGCCCCATTTGACAGGTAATAAAGATGACTGCGAGAGGCTAAGTAACTTGTCCAAAGTTCAACAGTTCACAAGTGCCAGACCTGGAGTTCAGACCAGGACTGACTAACTGTAAGCTCATTCGATTATTACTTGATGCTTACCCAACCTATATAGTGTTTAGTGTTACTCTCATTCATCTCTGCACTGTTTTTTTTAATATATTTTATTGATTATACCATTACAGTTGTCCCATTTTCCCCCTTCACTGCCCTCCACCCTGCACACCCCCTCCCACCCGCATTCCCCTTTAGTTCACATCCATGTGTCATGAGTTCTTTAGCGTCTACATTTCCCATACTATTCTTGCCCTTCCTCTATTTTCTACCTACCGTCAATGATACTCATCTCTACACTGTTGAGAAGTTCCTTTCACCCTCAAATCAGCCATATTAAAGGCATTTGTGTTCTCAGTAGACAACAATCTCTTGCCAAAACCTATACAAAGTATCACCATTAAAAGTTGCCATTCCCACCAGAATTTACCTTGTTCCCACATGATGTCATTCATTGTCGTGCTAGTTTCTTCAGGGAGGTGTTACATTTAAACTGTAAGTTTAAAGTTTCTATAAGCTTCTGACAACATGAAAATCAGACATCACTTTGGAGTTCTTTGTAAAACAAACCAGTAGGACTATTCCAATTAAGATACAAAGACACATATCTGTAGAGCTGATTCTAATTTACACCTTAATCTTGTTTTAATACACACCACACGAGTCTCCACTTAAAGGTAAGGTCCACCCAGGAGGAGGGTATAGTTCTTTCTAAGTATTTTAATTAAAAACCGTTATGCTGAGTGGTGTCTGCCAATCTCATGTGAATGACAACGCGTGGCAGTGTCCTGCTCTGTAACACAGGGCCCTCCGGCCAGCCCAGGTCCTTCTCCTCCAGGAAACTAGGAAGAGGCCTTCCATGGAGGCTTCTGTTTGTTTGGTTTTTGTTTTTTAAAACTCTGAAGTGGTGCTTTGTTCTTGGAGTAGAGAGTACAGTAAGGAAATGAACTACCAAATAGTAATACCACCACCACCAACAATGGCTGGCATTTACAGCACACATACCATATACCAAGAAATATGCTCTACCTTTTGCTTGAATACTCATTTTCCAAGTAGGATATTATGATCCTCATTTTACAGTCGAAGAACTTGAGACCCAAAAAATATACACATCTCAAACTATTCACTATAAACTTCAGAGGAAAAATTCAAACCCAGTTTAGTGAATTCCTTAGTCCAAACTTTTTGTCATTGTAGTACAGCATACTTAAGTCATACCATCTGATGACAAAGTGTAATCTTTGGCTCATCAAGTATTCTCTAAACACTTCTAACTAGCAAACTCAAAGCTTAATCTAAATTGACTATCATCATGAAGGCAAGATGTTTTCAACTAGGAAACAGAATTTGTAGTTCTCAGAGAATAATTTCCATGGACATACTTTTCTATTCATCAGGTTCCATTAAGCGGGTATGTGAGACAGAGAGAGATCCTACTCCTCTCATGCTATGCTGGAACTCGCCACAGATAGTTAAAATTAACTACCTCATTTCCACACAGTATCAAAATAAAACTATACTTATTTAGACTATACAGTCCCTAACTGCCATGACAACTCACTAGCTGAAAAGCCCAGATGTCATGGAATCCCAGTGTTCTTTCCCTGCAATTCCACACACCTGTCACAATTCAGATTCCATCAATAGATGAAGTCATTGGAGCTAATTAGTGCCCAGAAATAAAAGATGAAGAACAGACTCCTAACCCACCCCCAAAATACCACTAACAACAAAGCATTTGAACCATTGGGTTGTTTGAAAACATGAAAACTGTGAAGTAAATTAATTAACTTTACATCGATCAGTATCAAAAGTCATTACGCCTGCACCGTAAGGAAATCCCGAGAAGCCTGAGAGGTGTGAAGGAAGAGGCTGCAAAGGAAATCAATTTCTGCTCTTCAGCGTTGATACTTTAAAGGGTCCCTGCAGTATAACTTGCCCAGAAGCATTCCAAGGGAAAGAACCCATGAATTTATATCTGCCACACATGTCACTGAACACAAATGCATCTGATAAATAATTGAAGCTCAATAGAGGAAATTCCTCTGGTACACTCACATCATCTGCGCTAAAGAACAGGCAGAAGAGGGCAAAGAGGTCAAGTTTCCCAGGTGAGTTTCTGCTCGGCAACCCACTTATCATTTAGGTCATTACCCTGCCTCATGGAAGTATCAGATCATTGTCTTAGGGAATCTGGGCAGTGGCATCACAGATTCAGCATAGCTGGTTTCCTTCTCTCCACTACAGAGCCCTTTGCATGAGTTAAAGTGCAGTGCAGGGCATAATCCATAATCCTCACAACAACCTTGTGATTTCTACAGATGAAGAAACTGAGAGCTGTGGACAGAGAATCATTCATTACAGGGCACAAAGCTAGTAAATGGTAGAGCTGGGATTTGAACCCAAGTCCAAGAAATGCTAGAGCCTGTGTTATTACCACAACAAGGCTCCCTCCTGAAATAACATCCACATTAAGTGGGCAAGGGTTTGAGGCATTCAGTGTCAATTCAAAGGAGACTAGGCAGCCCATGTAGCCAGGTCTTTTAGCCAATGGTTCTCCCCTGGAAGGGGCGAATGGTCTCTGACAGAATCCTTGCACTGACAGGGAGCTTGCTGCCTCATTTACCTGTAGACCTGGTTATTCAAAGGCTTCAATTTGCCTTTCTACAATTCATATCCAGTGATCCAATCATGGCCTCTAAAGCAGCCTGATCCACTGATCAGTACTTGATCCACTGACTGAGCTCAGTACTTGGATCCACAATAACAACAGTAACAGTAAATAATGCCTCACCTGTACGGGCCCTTGTGCAGACTCCCTGAGTGCTAAATGGGGATTGGCATGTGGTTAGCATTTGTCCAATGTTAGTTCTGAAAATTTCCCTGCTTTTATTTAGTAAGCTATTTTTAAGAACACAATTAGCACTCATGAATGCCACATATAAAACAAAAGCTATGACCCTGACAGCAACCTTCATCTGTCCGTCTGGACCTCCCCCATTTTATCTCTTAGCCTCCTCCACTCAAAGTAGTAATCATCCTGAGTCCCAGGTCCACCCTTCCTTGGTCTCATTTTCATGGGGTTTCGTGGCATTGCCTTGGTCTGCTCAGGCTGCTGTAATGAAGTGCCATATATTAATAGTAAATGGCTTAACCAACAGACATTTATTTTCTCACAGTTCTGGAGGCTGGAAGTCCACGATCAGAGTGCTGATGTAGCTGGGTTCTGGTGATGGTCCACTTCCTGGCCTATAGACCGCACCTTCTCTTCTCCCTGGACAGTCACACAGCCTTCCTTGGCTTGTGCAAGTGGAAAGAGTCCTAGTTCACACTGTCTTCTTATGAGAGCACTAATCCCACCATGAGGCACCATCTATACTGAATTACATCCCAAAGGCCTCACCCCCAAATACCGTCATTTTGCAGGTTAGGGCTTCAGCATATGAATTTGGTGGGGGACAAAAGTACTCACTCCATAACACACCACCTGTAATTGTTCCTAAGATACCTTCTAACGTAAGCTGTATTTAACTTGATAAAAAGGATACAATTATCCTTAATCATATATGACCTTTGTTGAGTTATTTTCCCCATTTAATATTTTGTTAGTAAGAAATTAAAAGGTACCTAAACTGAAGAACAATGAAACACTACATATTAAAATCTGATTTTATATGAGAAATGGCCTCAAAATTAACAAACTGAATGCCAAGCTTAATTACATAAAATGAGCAAAATAAGTTCACGTTTAGCAAAAGAAAAACCATAATAAATATGAGTAAAAATTTATAAGATGGGGAATAAATATTTTCTAGAGAAGATCAAAATAGTTAAAAGTTGGTTCTCTGATAAAATTCAAAACAGACAAACCTTTGGCAAGACTGAACAAAAGGAGATAAGGGGGAATCAGTGTTTTCAGTGAACAGGTGGACATGATTACAGCTAAAGAGAGATCACAAATGACTAATATCAATGACTATGTCATTGTACCTTAGATGACAAAATGGACAAATGTCTAGAAATGTATAATTTCACAGAATGAGTATAAAAATAACAAATAGCTTACATAGTCCTGTGACTATTGAAGACAAGGAAATAGTGGTTAAAAATATTTCCGCAAAGAGAACATCACGCCAGATGGTTGTACAGGCAAGTGTTCTAAATGTTCAAGGAAGAGATAATTTCAATTTTATGCAAACTTTTGCATATGATAGAAAAACAGAGCTTATTCCCCAATGGCTGCATCAGGTCAGTATAACCCTTTTACCAAGACCAGTCAAAAACATTACAAGAGCGGAAAATTACAGACTTATTTCACTTATAAATGCAGATGCATGTCATTTTTCTTAGTAGTGTACTCAATTGTTATCCACGAGAAAGTTCTTTTGCAAGACACAAGTAGTAGCTTCAGTTTATAGAAATATTTCATTTTTGGAATGCACCATTTTCCAAGCTGTATGAAGCAGGAATGTTGTCTAAGTTAAACCTTAGTCTCCTTCTCTGCGAAATGGAGTTTTGTAATGTCCACCTAATTCTGTGAGAATTAATGAGGTAAATAATATAAAGCCCTTAGCTCAGTGCTTGGAAGTACCAATAAGCAATAATAAGTCATAGCTACTATTTATCAAGTGCTTAGTTACTTGGCTTGAAGAAAAAAACAACAACTCCCCTTTAATGCTTATAACCTCCCAGGGAGATAGAAAGTACTGTGACCACTTAAGGAATACAATAATTGAGTCAAGAAGATTTCAACCACTTGCCAAAAGTCACACAGCTTGTAAAAAGGCAAGCTAGTGTAACAGTGCACATGCAGTGTGCACACTGGTGCACAATGTGGCCACTTCCACTGGGGAGCAATTTTAAAGCTGCTATTGGGTATACAGTGCTTCCTCTGAGAGGCACTCTAGTTCCTTCCATGAATCGTGACATGTGTTCACCTTTGGGGGAAAGGTAGTTTTCAAGTTGGGGGTTTGACTTGTGACATGCGATATTAAACTGCAGCATTTCAAACGAAAGGCTCCAGAGGGCAGGGCTGAGTGATGCAGTATTAGCATTAATCAGATCCACGTGTCAAAGCAGCAGCTCCCCCACTTCTACCACAATTTCTAGGTCAGAAGATTTTTATTTTATTTCATTTTTTACATTCTGACCACTTCCCTGTCCACCTGGAACTCTCTGCTAGGTTTCTGAGATAAAAGATTTACGATAACTTACCTTAGGCAGGGCTTGTGGTTTTATTCATTAAGGTTATTAACAATGTTGCAAATAATCTATTTCATATTTTCATAAGGAGAGATTCTTTACCCAAACAAGCAATCTAGGAAAATGCATGGAGGTTCTCAGTTGGGGGAAAAGCTAAGCTGCAGAAAACTTATGAGGCTTGGGGACTCTGTTGGCTTAAAACTCAGTGGGGGAGACAGTGTTCCACTCTAGACTTTCCCCAGGAAAGCTTGCATGTCGATGAAACTCAGAGAACTAGCAAAGATTCAAGAATCAATTTGCCCTCTGAGTATGGCAAATATCACCACTGCTAAAGATGACACACAACAGCATTTATTATTATACTGTGCAAGGTGATTTTCTTGTATTTTAAGAGACTTTATACTTGTCTTCTACTACTGTTACTTTGGAAAAAACAACAAGAATGTGTTTCTCACCATCTATGTCCATAGCGATACTGGAGACTATGGAAGTTACCATATCTTTAAAGAGCGTGAAAGAGGGTATTGAACAAGCCTGGATGCAGAAAGATTTTTAGTTGAACCTTCAGATATCGCCGGCCTGTTACCTGATACCACTGCCCGTACCATCCAGCTCTCCTCGTTTGCTCAAGGGGCAGGGCAAGTTGGCTCACCTGAATATTATTAAATGATTTCTGCTTTCAACTATAATTAGACACAATCTCAGAGAGGGGTAGGTAAGGCTGAGAAAGTAAAGGGAAGTAAGTGGACGGAGAAGAAGTATTTGTGCATGCAACACAGATGCAAAAGTGTTGGAAAAGGCATATGGGAGTTTCCCAAATCCATTCATCAGTAAACAAGCATGATCTTCCCTTCCTTTCCTACCTTCCCTTCTCCTTCCCTCCTGGGGAGAGGTGAGGGCATTGGAGGAGGCAGAGGCAGTGAGTAGTAAGTGCAGCATGCACTGTAGCTGAAGACAGAGGGCAGTATGGGGAGGGGGTGTCACACAGAAGTGGGGAGAGTGCTCTGTGCAGTGTCAGAGGAGGCAGAGCAGAGGAGGTGCGGGGTGCAGAGGTGGTGGGCAGAGGACAGTTATAGCTGGCTGAGGAGATTGCTTATATTGAGCAAATATATTGACATAGCAAACATAGTTTCTCACTGAGAAGATATTTATAAACATAGAAAAGGGAAAGGAGTTGCATTTGAATTGATATGAACTCTCAGCAGGGAGTATATACTCATATACACAGATATGATAGTAAGTGTATGTGTAGACATATATGCATCTATTTTCTAGCTAGAAAGTGTGTGTTGAGAGGGTCTAGAAGCAATGAACACCCCAAGTACCTAGATCTTAGTTTCTAAGCCATCCTCCATTTAATGGAATCAAGGCTGCTTGGAGAAATGGCTGGACAAGGAAAGTATAAGATGATCCAACTTATTATTTTGTACTAGAAAGTACAAAAGTGCACAGAGAATGAGGGGGAAGCCTGGCAAACACTAACATGATTGGGTGCTCGGGTGAGGAGATAGATCACAAGCAGGTACGAAAATGAGAGCAGCCGAGGAGAGCCAGATGACCTGACTGAGAGAAAAGGAAAAGAAGAGTCAGTATGAGGCAGGGAGGGAAGGGTGACAGTGTGTGTGTGTAAGAAAAGAAAAAGAATTGAATGCTAGGTATTGAGAGAGAGCAAAGGATTGCTATGGGGATTAGAACTGTAGGAAAAGAAGACTGTTAGAGTAAACCTGAATAAATTTTGTTGTGTAACATTATCCTTCCATTATTCCAAGACACTGCCATTAACATTCACTGAATGCTGCTCAGGCAGATGCACTTTGTTAACCTTGTTTGTTAGTTTGATTTAGCAAGTACAAGGCTGATAGGAGGAGAGGCGCTGCAGGAGCTCAGGGCAACCCAGTGTGGACAGGGTTTCACAGGGAAAGTGAGAGAAAACATATACGGAAATGCTCTGTTGCAAGACTGGCAGAATCAGTGTGAGACACTGGAATGAGAGAACATTAAAATTCCTTGAGCTCCCTCCCTTTATATCTGCTGTCCCATTTATCCCTCACAGTGGTGTCAGGAGGTGGGAATTAGATACACAAACTATAAAGCATGGAGGTTCATTAACAGATCAGGTTCCCCAGTAAGTAAATGGCAGAGCCAAGATCTGATAACCTATAGGACCACAGGTTAATTTTATTCCACCATAATAGCCTGCCTTCTGTCTTGGCTTAGAGAGCAGGGGTCTAAAGAGGAAACTGGACTGGAAAAGGCTGTGTGGAGATGTGGCATTGAGTCCTGGCAGAAGGTGAAGGACACACCATCCAGAAGAGGTAAGGAAGTCTAGTGGTGATATGGGGGCAGTGCAATCCATTCCACAGATGACCAAAACACAGTACAATCCATTCAGTGGCAAATATGGGTACCAAAACACAAATACAAAGCTAACAGGGGTGAGGAGAACCATTTGTGATGCTGATGTTTTGGGGAGATAGATGCAAAATGCACAGGTGGGCAACACTTCTTTCTGCTGTCATGCCCTGAAGCTTGAGACCAAAATCTCCTGTGCACAGACTCACAGGAAAACACTTACTTTCAGACATCACTTAAGGAAAGTAATGCCTGAAAGACTGAAAGAGCAAACTCTGAAGGTGCTATTTCTGAAAATGTAGAAACTTGCAGTATGGATACATTTTCTGAAAATTTCCCCCATCATTATCAGCACTTCTGCCAAATAATCACATCCCTAAAAATATACCCTAGGAGCAAGGAAGAGAAGGTGAAGAATTGCAAATCAACTGTGATTTATGCAGATATCTACTGAAAACTACATTCATCACCTTTTCCAAACAGCACCACGGGAATTTCCTTGAAGTGGAAGAAGTCTATTTTCATAAATTGAGCCTTCATTTATTTCTCTAATCAGTGTATTTTTATGCCAAAAGTCAAATAGTAGACAATGCAGTTAGGAGAGGAATTACGAACTAGACGATGGAGCATGGTATTCAAAAGAAAAAAAAAATGAACAAGCCAAATACATTTTCTATGGCCTTAGTTTTGCCTTAAAATACTTTTCTCCAAAGGACTTCATGATGTAATTGGCCCTAGTCATGCTAAATGTGAACACAAAAATGCCAAATTATCACAAAATATGCTTGGGAAAAAAACTGCAATTGGCGCTCAAGTATACCCTGCCGGCTGCACACACAATGACTAATGAATAGAGAGCTGCATTTTCAAAAGTGAGACCAGAACAGTCATCAGCCTCTAAGGAGCAATGGTCATCCAGTAGGACTCACCTACCACTTCTTTGTGCTATCCATGTCAAATATCACCTCTTTTTCTTAGCACCCCATGAGTACCAGAGCAGGTAAAGAAAAGTTCAAAGACTGTTATCAATAAGATGTTTAAATTTGCTTGTCTTAGGCTGAATTCCTCTGAAACAAATCTCAAGACAAGACTTTGAGAGTGAGAAGTTGTTTTGGAAGGTGATTCTGGAAAGCACAGCAGGGAAGTGGGGAAATGAGCCTGGGAGAGAATGCATCCTCCACGTGTGTGTTACAAAGCCAGGCATTGCTCTGAGTGAGGGGGACTCAGACATTCTGGGAGTGGGTGTATACAGGCAGGTTTCAGAGTCATTCCACCAAAGGAGCAAGGAAGCCTGGGTGCTTACCCACCCACTTCCCTTCAGGGTGATGACTGCTACCAGGGAGAAGTGCGGGGTGGAAAACCAAATTTCTGCCACTTCCAGTCTATTTTGCACTGCACACAGGTGGAGCAGTCACCAGTGACTAGAGAACGTGTTCAGCCAGAATGTCAGGGTTTTACAGATGGAAACCAAGGGTCAATGTGTAGTGGAATGGTCACTGTCCAAGGTAGTATGGGCAGTATACAAATAGCATCTGCTATAGGGCCCTTTAATGGGGAAATGTTGGTTCTAAGCCAATGCAGACAAACACCATTGCATGCTCTTTCCTCTCCCTCCATTTTCTCCTTCCCTCCCTTTTCCTCTCCCTGACTCCAAGGATAGTCTTAATGAGCATCAAATAGACTATCAGATGGCCATTTTAAAGGCTTGCTTTTGAGATGCACATTAGTGCTTAAACTCTTCTAGTGCTCATGGATATCTCAATGGCAAAGTCATCTAAATTATCTGTGCCTTGGCCTAATTATCTGTTTAGCAGACTCAAAACTTTTGGTTTTCCCTGAAGGGGAAAGTCTAGATGCTGCATAAGAAGAATGCCTGCAACGTATAACTCAGTTACTGTCATATGATTCCCACAGCACCCTACACATCTCCTTACCTTAGCATCCATCACATTGTAATTGTTTCTTCTTCATTATCTGTCTTCCCTGAAAGCCCATAAACTCAACAGAACCAGACACTCTGTCTGATTCTTTACAACTCTATTTCTTGTATCTAACACATAGTAGAGACTCAATCACTACCTTTGAATGCAAGAATGAATTAATGAATAAAAATTATTAGCATCATCCATTAGGCAAAATAGCTGAGGGCTCGAACTGCTATTACCTAAGAGGAAACATTTTGTAAATTAGAAAAAGGTATGTCTTTCTCAGACAGATAAAGCCCTGAACCAGGGCTTACTACATATCAAAAGGGATTCAGCCCCTGCTCACCCATCAGCAGGATGCCTATGGTAGTCATAAGAGATGCATACTGATTGTCCTGGTTTTCTTTCTTCTTATGAATAAAAGGATTGAAGTATATGAGGTATGGCCATGTGACCAATGAACACAAGGAGAAGTGAGCTGCTTCTAGGTGTAGGCCTTTAACAGATAGTTGCATATTAACCAACAATATCCTGGCTGGTAGAACACTGATCAGCCTGTATGCCTTAAATAAAAGTGACATATGGCAGAGAGCCCAGCTAATCTACAAAAGAATTGTGGCATAAGGTAGAAATACACTTTTGTTGTTCAAAGAGTGGGGCTGTTTGTTACTAAGGCATACCCATTCCATGCTGACTGACACAGGGCACAACCTGCAGCCCTATATTCAGTGGCTCTGAGTAGATTCACGTGACCTGTACATTCTCTGCTTTTGTGAACTGCTGTGCATACTACACCCTCATATAGGTACTGTCCTCTCTACACACAAGAGAATCTCCAATGAGCATTGCTTTTCTATGTAGGGAAGAAGACAGTTTACGAACTCAGATCTAACTCCTTCTGCCCATGGAGGCCCTTCTGAAATCCTGTAACACGGAAAAAAGGAACACGCCACATGTTGTTCAGAGGCCTAATTCTTCCATCCTCATCTAATTTTCAGAACAATTCCTTCACCATCAAGCCTGCCACTCCCCAAGGGGTCAGAGCTTCAGGCTCATGATTAGTTATAATACTACAACTATCACTGCTAATTAATGGTCGATGTTCAGCTTAAATTGAAAACAGCCAATTTCTGACTCCTACACTCTAAGTCAAACAGATACTTCCCCACTTCAAAACTGTACTTCATCTTAATAGTATAATTTCATTAAAAAAGAAAGACATCAAGAAAAAAAATGACATTCTCCAAACTAGTTGGATTATCAAAATTAAAAGCATAGAAAATTAATAATATGGAATAAATATTATTATAGAAATGCATTTAATCTTATATTAAAATATAATTCTTTTAAACCATGGCTGTCAGAATTAAAATGTTAATAGTATTAAACATAAATCCTTCTCCCCATGAAGGAAGAATCATTATACAAGCACATTAACTATTCCATTCACTGTGGAGATGCTGCCTGGTAGAGCATTTTAACACAAGTCAGTGTTAATCCTGATGTCTGATGCTGAGATGTGTTATATTACTTTATATGACTGAAAAATGGGAAGCATTTATGTCGGATTACAGGCCAAAATAATGACCTCCTCTTGGAAGCGGGGTCTTGGATATAATGAGGTACCAAATGGGATTCTAGGACAGAGCTTCTGCAGGATTTGAAAGGAACCAGGTCTTTTGTTCAGACACATTCACTCACTAACAGAATGTTTTCGCCCCTTGACCTCTACTTATCTCTACTTATATCTAACCCACAAAGAAAAATAAGCAAGAGAAACACACTTGATTCACTGTGGGTTGGGGTGGACATGGGAGAATGGCCATTCAAGATTTGGACTTGGGTGAACAATGGTGGAAATATACTAAGCCACTCCTTCACGGCCATAATCAAAGTTTGGTGCTATGGTATTTTTTGTGTTCATGGAGCCCAAGGCAGTGAGCAGGAGCCTGAGGCTCCACAGGGCCTGGGTCAGGAAAGCGGAGGTCGAGTGGATTCGGGGCATGTTTGTGAGAGGCTAGGAAATTCCTTGGCAAGTAGAAGGGGGAAACTGAGACAGATAGACAAACACCAAACAATTTACAGTCAACTACTAAATGGCAAGATCTTACCTTCCCTAATCAAGGACACTCAGGAGTAAATGATTTACGCAATCCAGACCTCGCCAGAGCAGAACTACCTCAGTCCTGGTTCCTCTCTGATAACATTCAATGAAGATAAAACTGACCAGAGAATGAACCTGATCTCTCTGTATACTCATTTTGATTTGTCAGCATATTAAAGAGTGTACCTAAAAAGCTGATGAATATTCTATTGAGATCATCTCCTGAGACCTCCCCTAAACTCCTGCCTTTAGAAAACATAAAAATCCTTAAGACGAAGGATCCCATGAGAGCTCTCCCCTGAACATGTCCATACTTTCCCCGCTTCACTTCTTCCTCAGGTGTGTCTCTTTCTCCTAAATTCTAAGGGTCCGACAAGACTTGCAGCCAGGGGAGCAAGGGGTGGCAGCAGCTCATCCAAGGCTAACCCCCTGACCCTATCTCCAAGGGCCCTCCTTCCTTTTGCCTAACTTTTCAGTGAGCCAAAAAGCAGCTCCACCTAGACTCACTCCTGTTCTTGTGTTCTTGTTTCTTCCACTCTTAGCCCTCCCTTAATTTCACTGTCCCCAGCTTTAATAAACATACTCTTAAAATCTCCTGGACTCATGTCTTGAGATCTTTTCTACATAAAGTTAAGAACCCACACATTCCAGACTGTGACAGGGCAGATCATCCTAGGTCCCAGTCCCTTTCTGGTGACAGATTTGGTGCCTTCTCTATGCTCACATGTCTTTTATATACCAGTGCTCTGTGAATGACGACATATGAAATATGGTTCTATGCTTAAAAGAGTTCATTAGTTTAACAAATATTTGCTAGGCACAAACAATACACCCCTAAATAAATAAGAAAATTTCAGGTAGTGATAGATGGTATACAGACAAGAAAGCATGATTATGGAATAGAGAGTACCTAAAATAAGGGCCAGTTTCATATATGGCAGACAGGGCAAGCCTGGGTGAGAGAGTAGAATCTGAGCTGAGACAGGAATAAGTAGAAATATTCTACTATGTGAGGTCTAGAGGAGAAACATTCCAGGCAGAGGAAACAGACAAGACAAAAATCCTATGGGAGGAACAAACTCAGTGTTTCAAAGGACAGAAAGTAGACAATGTGACTCTAGTTTGGTGAGAAATGAGGCATTAAGAAGATGAGGGGGACAGATCATAGACTCAAACAAGGACTTCATCTGTCATTGTCAGGGCATAGAAGGCAATGGAAAGATTATAAAAGGGGCATGACAAGATCTACTTTAAAGGGCTCTGCCACAGGAGAATATACTCTTGAGGGTAAGAATACAAGCTGGAGGAGCAAAAGAAGACTTAAAATTTTTTAGGCATGAGAAAATGAGTGCCTGGAAGAGAGGTGGGGTAACAAAGATGTTAAAGATTATTTGGATTTGGGGTATTTTTAGAGGGAAACCTGATAGGTCTTGGTGATCTGAAATTGCTAACCACCGTTTGAGAAGGGGAGGGACAAGCTGGTTGTGTGAAGGGAAGGAGGAAGGGTGATACTGCTCAGAAAGAACAGAGTAAGTGCACATCCACAGACAGCTTCTGGCTGACTGATTTACAAAGGCCCAACATGATATCTCTGGGCTGAGATCAAAATGCTTTGCCGTTGCCTCTTCTTTCTATGCCATTCTTGCTTCCTAATCTTTCAAATAATATTGGGTTTCATGCTACCACTTCTTGGACTCTTTTTGTGTCTAGATTACTTATGTTCTTTCTTCACGTGCAGGTGGCCATAAACAAAATAACCTTTTTTTGTGGGGGGGCATTCTATAACAAATACTGGGTTGGTGAACTTCATCAGTGTGGGAACTGCCTTTTTTCCCCATTCACAACCATCCCATGTTAATAGCATCTAATTAGTTAAAAGACTACAAATTCTGCCATTAGAGCAATGTATAGTAAAATCTGATGGCTCTAATTACCTAAACAATCAGCAGAACCACTTTTGGTCTAATAAGAGAATGAGTCATTAATAGCAGTTTATAAAAATTACCCACCTCCTTTTTGCTATGGGGAGTTTACCCTTCCCATGTTAAAATTTGGACATACTTCCTACTTGCATCTAAAAAGGGTGATTTCTAAGAGTTTACTGAAACAATACAAGATTAAAACGTAAGTAATGACCACATTCATCCTCAACCAACATAACTGCAAAAGGAATTTATCACAAAACACATATATTATAAATGAAATATCAAGACAAAAACTGCCCCCCTTTTAAGTTTTCTTTTTGTTCATATACTCAGAAATGAAAAGTATTTTCTCTTCCTGATCTTGAGTATACCACTGAAATGGTGACTTCACTTGCTTCCATGCAATTTGTTTTATTTATTTGAGGATAAATAAAACAGATTATCCTCAAAATTTGTTTTATTTTGAAGATAAGGTAAGATTACCTTATCTTACCTTCCCCTTTATTTTTTTCATGATTACTTCAATCCTTTTATCTCAAACCCGAGGAAAATCTATTAGTTTCACCTTTTTGGTATACTTCAGCTAAAGAAAATCTATTGTGTAATTCAAAATTAGTCCAAAATTGAGTACACACTTACCATGTTACACATCTCCTAGTCCTCTGGGAGTTTCACTGTTAATCTATGAACAAAATCCTGCATGTACCTTCACCCTCCCCATATCTCATCATCCCAAGTCTTAGATAAACCTATTTGTATTCATAATACAAAGTTGTGGGCAGCTTAAAATGTGTCTACTTCAATAATCTCTACAGTGAAAAAACCAAGTCCAAGAAAAGGTAAGGACCGAGGTCATGCAAACAGCTGGTGACAATCTTGAGACTAAAACCCATGTTTTACTCAGTGAATGCTTTTTTAGGCTCAGTGACTAAACAGCTTCAGAAACATTAAAAAATAAGTTACATTTCTTTTCATTATGTTTTACCATCATGGCCCTACCAGAAGAGCTGATTTCAATATCTGAAAAAAATAATCTTGTTAAAGAATCAATGTGTTCATCAAGTAACACCTTCACTATCTGCATTATAGCACACCCAACACTGATCCCCTCTACAAACATGTTTTCTGTAGTCTAGGCAGGGAGATGAATGTTCTTCTGTTGCCTGCTTGCAGTATAATCACCATGAAGAAATAAGATTAGTATTGTGCCATTTCCACACACAAGATATTGTTTTCTCCATGTGACTGCCTGTGTATGTGCTTCAAAAGGATAATGGGAAGTGTTTAATACAAGGTATTGCTCCTTACTGATTTATTGTGAAAAGACAATTAGCTCATGGATTCCTTGATACAGAAAGCAGACACAAGACCTGAATTACATCATTCTGCTATCAGTACTGTTCTGCTACATGTGGGTTTAAGCCCCGAGTACTACATGGTTCATGGTGCCTTTTTCTTACAGCAATTCAGGACCCCCAAACAAATATTTTTGCCTCAAAACCAACCTATTAGTTGCAAGTCCTACTCCCAAACTCCATGGCATTCAGAAACTTAAAACAATGTCCCTCCATCTCTTCTGCTTTGCTGTGGGTGTCGTGCTAATTTCTGGATCATCTGGGGATGGCAGAGCCTAGGGAAGGAAGGAGATGGTTTTAGCCATTTCTAGGCTTAAATTGTACCAGTTTGGTGAGTTCAAATTGAAGAAATAAAGAAGGAGAAAGAGAAGAAAAATTATCTTTCTTACTATTCAAATATATAAAATTCCAAGAAAAGGGTCTGACTGGCTATTTGGATTACATGCCCACTCCTTAGACCAATCACTGTGGCCAAGAGATGGTAAACCCTGAGTAGATATTCCTGGTCAGAAACCCACCCAGTGGCTTGGGAAGAGGGTACTCGGACTGGTAGATCACCCAAACCATATGAAATGTGAGAGAAATGATTATCCAGTGAAAATGGGGCACTATTATCAGACAGAGTTGAAAGTTACACCTGGAAGATAGAAACAATAGGTGGCCACTGCCATTTCAAGTACTTTCATTATAAAATGAAAGACTAGGTCCTCTTTTATAATGGCCTTTGATTCCAAAATTAGAAATAAAAGGTTTTTCTCAAATCAACAAGCTCAAATAGTCCAGCTCCTTCTACCAGATGAGCCAAGGAGAATGAGGAATACATAAGGGCCACTCAGGTTACTCTACCAATTCTGTCCAAATTCTATAACTATTCAATACAACCTTAATGAATTCAGTATTCAATAAACTTCCTAACTTAGATACCACATTAAAGAAAAAGAGTACCCTTCATCAAGTTGTGCTCAATGCTGAATGCCTGCATTTTCATGTACTAGTCATCATTTCATCCTTCCTTAAAGCACATTCTTATTTATTTATTATTTATTTACCTTTTCACCGTTTCATCTAAAGTTATCAATGAAAGTTACCTATGATAATCCTAGGGAGTTTTTATTGTTAGTTTTATTTTTCCTAGTCACCTAAATCTGAATGTTTGGAGTCTTTGTCTGGAGTAAAATTAATCATAATCATAACTGCCATTTTTTAACTATTATTTATTGCGTACTAACTCTATTTATCATTAATATTCATGCCAACAATTATTATCTTCTCCATCATACAGTTGTAGAAGCTCAGTTCTACAGAGCTCAAAGAGTTGATCAAGGCCAAGCAGCTGACAAGGGCCCAGTTTGGAACCAAACTTTCCTCTATTCACTGTCAGACTCTGCCCCTAAATCTTATACACTCTACTCCTGCTTCCTGTGTGCCAAGCACTTAGACTCTCCCAGGTATTTAATGGACACAACCCATGCATGACCTCATTAAGTCCTTACTTTGCACTTTGAAGATAAGGATTTCCCCTCCCCATCTTATTATTGAGACAATTGAGGCTCAAACAAATTAATCACCAGATCTCATTACCTAATAATTGCTAAAGGAGCTCAGATCATCTCATATTTGAATATTTTACTATCATTTTGTTTTGTTTTGTTCAAAATAATCTTAATGAGCACTCTGGCTACAAGTCATCTCATGGTAATGAAGGATAAAAAAAGATATTGACCCTGGCTGGCATAGCTCAGTGGATTGAGCGCGGACTACAAACCAAAGCATCACAGGTTCGATTCCCAGTCAGGGCACATGCCTGGGTTGCAGGCCATGGCCCCCAGCAACCGCACATTGATGTTTCCCTCTCTCTCTCTTTCTCCCTTCCCTCTCTAAAAATAAATTAAATAAAATCTAAAAAAAAAAAGATATTGAAAAAAAAATCATCTGGTAAGGGCAAGAACTGTTTTCATTCCTCCTGAAGCTGGTGGTTCCTTTTGGCACTGGGTATTGCTACGTCCCATCACACTCAAAGTAGCCTGCCTTGCGTTCTCAGGTGCCATAAAAGAAGAGTGGATTTGTGGGAGCAGAGAGTCATATTAACAAGAAAAGATGAAGCTGCAAGGTGCAAATGACTAATCTCTTGTTACCTTCCTGTTAAACCTCCATGCACATGTTAAAAAGTCAGAACTAGGGGACCCAGCATCTACTATGAGAAGATCCCAGATTTCAAAACCTCTAGGTACTAGTTGATAGGCCATTAAATTACCCTGTTTTTGCTAGAAACACACACACACACAACTCCTCTATATCAATGTTTCTCAAACAATCTGCAGTGAAGGGACCTATGTGTGTTATACATACAGGATGGGGAAAAAGTAGATTAACAGTTGTGAGTGCACAAAACAAAATTTATTCTTGTATTACTTATTAATTATATTATTTCATATGAACAACTATAAACCAATTTTTGCCCCACTTTGTATTTAACCTCTCTTCATGGCAGACTGATACATAGTCCTAGCATAAATGCTTATTAATAGTTGACACCACACGTGATTCATCACACAAGCTGGGCCCACTCAAACTTGTCTTGACCTTGTTCAACAAGACAAGTCCACTGATTATATACTTGGATGTCTTGACAATTTCAAATTGCTATGAAGTTTCTCATCCCAGACTGTTATCATCCATTTCTTTAGCGCTGGCACTGTTTCTCCAATGACATTTTGAGAGGCCTACTCCATAATTTTAGACCCAACAGTGGCAAGTCCAATGCATACAGTGACAAGGAAGTATGTGCTCTGCTGAGGAAGCTACCACTGCTGCCACAGAATGACTGTTTCTGAGGCCATTTCGGGCAACACCAACGACCAACGTTGTCAATATTTTCTAATCTTGTAGAGACCCACCTGCATTTTACTGTATACAGTATAATGATAACTAGTATTTCTGGAATATCTTGACAATTTTCAAAATGCTTTTTCATGTATTAACTAAAGCAGTCCCATTACAACCCTGTGAAAGAGCTCCACACCAGCATCCCATCGAACAGAAGAGGAAACTGAGGCTTGGAGTATTTTGGTGACAAACCTAAGGTTACATAATAAGTTTTAAAGCCTAGCAGGGATGACACCAAAGTTTTACCTTATGTGTCCAATGACTGACAATGACTGCTGGAAGGGAACTTGGAGGCCTTGTCTCGACTCAGTGGCAAACAGCAGCTGACAGACTAGCAATGCATGCCAGGCAGATGAGCTACACTAGACACCTTTGGGTAGATTCCAATCCAGGTAGTCTGATTTTATTCTCCAAGGACTTTGCCATGTGACACAGAGCTGTTTTTCCAGGGACTCATACCTGAAAGAGGGAATCTAGCAAAACAGTCATTAGACGGCATTTAGAGGGCAGAGTCTGTTTCCTTTGTGAGTGTGAGACAAGAAGATTCAGGGTAGTGATGCTTACACACACATTGCACATCTGTGGTGATAGAGTGGTGAAATTAGCACAGAATTAGAGGCAAAGCAAAGATGATACATATATAGTTTCCTAAGATTAGATTTACCTCACATTATACCCTGCAATTATATTAGTCAATTACAGAAATGGTGCTTAGCAGGAAGTAGTCATTTAAGCAATCATTTACATACTTCCCCTCATCATTTTCATCAAGGCAGGGCCCTTCCTGGGCCTCTCCCAAAGGCTCAGCAGGGGACAGGAAAACAGCAATGGAAAAGGAGGTTAGGATCTTCAGCTTCATTTTGGAAGCCATAATATTCAACTACGACCTCATAATTAGCAGATAAAAGGTGACGGGCAAAGGAAACAAGAAACTTTAAAGAGAATCAGCAACACATGGAAGCAGCTGTGGAGCTCAGCTATTCTTCCTGGTCACTCAAAGTCGGAGCCACTATTACTTGAAACACACCACATGGCCTTGATTATTTGAGAATGAAAAACAGGTAGTATAGTGAAGGAGAAAATTCACTGCAAAAATGGACCTTTGAAATTCCAAAGGAATGGCCCTTCCTAGGAAGAATAATGTCTATTATTAACAGAAGAATTTCAGGGCTAAATGGAAAGTTTTCTCCTAGGTCACACAGTTAGAGTCATATCTAGAATGGATACATAGAAAAGTAAAAAGAAAAGAAAAAATTCCTGTAGAATTCCATGTTTCTCAAAACGTTTCTCAAGAAGATAACAGGTTCTGGGCTCATCAGATCACCTATATCCTATAGCTATTGTGATAATGATATAATGTTCAGAGCCCTTGTTCAAAGGTAGAAGTGAATTCTGTGTGAGACTCCCAACCCGTTTCCACCTGCCTGTTGATAGCCCCACCTTGTACAGCCAGCACATTGAACTCAGCAGGTACAAAGCTGAACACACCAGTTTTCCTATCGAGGAGATCTTGTTCTAACACCACTGGTCTCTCAGTGACCCAGACTCAGAATTGAGAAGTAACCCTGGAAATGTCTACCTCCTTTACACTGTGGATTAAGTGCCAAATCCTGTGGCTGTATTAGACTTACATTTTTAACAAAATCACTTCCTTCTTTTCCTTCCTCTTTGAGTTTTCCCCTTTTCAAACACTTTTTTCCTTTCTTCTAGATACTTATTTCCTCATCTCTAGTAACCACACATTCTAATTCATCCTTTAATCCTGTGCCCAGTTAACTTCCATAAAACCCACTGTAACAGGGTGCAGCCAGGAGTCCCCTCCCTCCCACAAAGAGGGATTTGTAATGGGGTCCAGAACTCAGGGTGGCCAGGAAATATTAAAAATACAGAATGTCCTCACCCCCACAAGTCTGAACTGGGGGATGGGACACACGGAACAGAGCCCTTGAGAGCTGTTTTGCATAGCAACAGCTTTGCAGCTAACCTCTGGTGTGGTCATTTAACATATTTATAACTTTTAATTGGTTTCATTGGATATGTTAAAGAGCTGTGGCCATGCTTTAAGCCAGGGAGATGGGAATGACTTCCACCCAGGATGTAACTGGGAGGCAACTCCCTCTGGTTACAAAGCCTGCAGGAGAGCTTTGTTGAGAGAGGGAGAACCGTGAGGCTTTGGCAAGGTTTGGAACCATGCGGCTTTGGGGGCTGCCTTTGCCTCATAGCTTGGGAAGCTGGAAAACAAGGTGTAGCAGCAATGCAGAGCTATTTCTTAGCATTTTGGAAGAATGCAGGAGAGACCTTGCAGGGAAGGAAAGGGTGGAAGGACTCTTGCTGGTGGGCCATGAGAAGGTGCCTCCTGAGTTTGGATTAAGAACTGGAGATCCTGGCAGGACAGCCAATGGTGCTGGGAACCAAGGGAGGCCTGCCAGCTGAGCACAGATTGCTGGGAGGAAGCAGGGGCTACCTGATCCATGGACTTCTATTTCTTTTCCTGAGATACAGTACTCCGAGACGGAGCAAACAGGGGAAGGAAGGACTGTGTGTGTTTGTGGGTGTTTTAAAGGGCTTCGTGATTTTAATGAAGACATTAAGTCATTACTCTAAGTCTGTATAATTTTTTAAATAAATAATTCCTTTCCTTTTCACCGATCTCTGGCATTAATGTCACAGGTGGGCACAGGTAACCAGGTTCTTGGTGACCAGGACAAAGAATTGAACTGAACACCCAGAGTTTATAGAAGAAAACATGGGAGCAGGCCAACTCCAAGCAGAGATTGACTTCATGGGCTGGAGGGACTCTATTCTTATAGGGCAGATTCTTCCTGGCTAGTTTTGGTGGGCTTTACTGTGCATGTACAAGTAGTTGTATTACTTTAAAGCTATTGCACATGTGGTCTCCCATGATCCTCCCCAACTGGCCACCAGGGAAGAGGGTCCCCCTGTACTAGGTTCACCTTTCCCTTCGCCAGAGAATTATAGCTGTCCATGTTAGAGATCGGTGAATGGTCCACTCATTAATAGTATTTTGTCTTCCCCCATGGGTCTCTTCTGTGACACCACCTTTACATGCAACAGTCAGCACTTTGCTTGGCACATGGTGGATACTGAGCTAATATTTTCTGGATGGGTAGGCACAGACATATGGGTGATACATTTACTGATCGTTTCCATAGGCCTGACAGTATTGGGTAGTGAAGATAAGGTAGGGAACAAAGGACCTTCTAACAAAACACCTCCCTGCTCAGAGGTCTTAAGTGGCCCTATTCTAGCTGTTTCACCCTGGTCACCTACTCTCCTACCCAGCCAGTAGCCAAATGTTTCCCACTCTGGCACCACTGACATTTTGGGTCAGATAATTCTTTGTTTGTGGGTAGCGAGCCGTCTTGTGCATTGTGGGATACGCAGCAACATCCCTGGGCTCTACCCTCTAGATGCCAGGGGCACTATTATCCTAAAGTGACAACAGAAGTGTCTCTAGACCTTGCAAATGTATGTGCCCTGAGGGACAAAACGCCCTGTTGAGAACCACTGCTTTAGTGCAAATGGAATTCTTTCTCATAACTAACCTACCATGTAAATGGTTGTTTCTGCACCTTTAATTATATTTTATATTGTTTCCATTTTACATTGTTTCCTTTTTTTTAATTTCCCAGCTTCATCTTCCCTCTCCAAGCAAGCTTCTTCACCTCATCAAAATTCTTCCCATTCATCAAGTTGATCTAAAAATCCACTTCAAACAAAAGACTTTCCTGAGCCACAAAGGCCATGCCAACTCACGGTTTTCAACTCACTGTGCTCCTAGTTTATCTCTATCAACTTATCTAAGTGAAGTTTATTTTACCATTGGTATCCTAGGCTTGTTCCTTTTCAAACTGGCTTTGCTAAGGACCACGATTCTCACTGTGACTCAAGAATGTAAAGCACGTTTTCCCTATTAATGAGAAATAAGGATTCATTAAAATGAAGCAGAAAGAGATTTTATTTTTTTCTCATTTAGGGCATTTTCTAGGTTTCTTGACTTCAGTTAATAAAACTTTTACTAGCTTTCAGCAGCCAGACATATCCTCAAGTCTTGTTGGCAAGTCTTTTTATTTGGGGGAAATGAAGAGTGTTTGTTCTTTCACTTTGTTTATAAAACATAATTCAAATTCCCACAAAACTTCAGAAGTTAACCCTTCATCCTCTGCCTTTCTACTAGGAGTCATAGCTCTAGAGTCAGGAAGCCACTGTTCTCTGCCAGTCTCAATCCATCCCAGACCTGGGTTAAGGTTGGGAGCAGGGAAGCAAGAACTACTGGAGAGCACAGGTCCTCCTGCCCTGCAAGGTCCAGTCCTTGGAGATGACTGTGGATAAAAAAGGGCCACATACTAAACCTGACCAACTCAGGGCAGTCCTGCATGGGGGACCTTACAGACTCAGAGACCTAAAGCAACCACAGAGGGTGGTCTGAAATTAAAACTTCCTAATTAAAATCGAGTCATGGAGAATAGTCATGTCCTAGACATGCATCTTCCCTGACAAAGGTCAATCTCTACCTTAACTGAGCCTGTCTAACATTGTCTTTTTGAAACTAAGATAACAAACCTTTGGAATGTCAAGGTAATTTTCTTTCTCCAGACCCCTCAGGGCACAATCATTGCACCAGAGCAGAGAACAGAAAATGGTTTATTGTTACTGTTATAATGTTAACTATCCTATACTCATCAATATAAAAGAAATATGTATGTGCTCTTTTTACTTTTTATCCAATCCTGGAGATTCTCTCACTGCCTCGCCCTCTTCTCCCCCCACAGTCAACTCCCCTCCCGCAATCCACCACCATGGGTTTCATGTAAGCCTTCTCTCGCCTCCTCCTTTGATTCTAATGTATAAAATAATGTGCAAAACTGCCATTCTCCGGAGCATTTTCTGAATCCATTGAGATTTTGCTTCCCAACCATTGTCATCAGTTTGACTTAAATAAACTCATACAAATTCTCTACAGGTTTGGACATTTCTTATGTCGACATGACCCAGAGCAAACTTGCAACCTTGGCATCAATCTCATGTTCAACCCAATAAATATCAATATGTTTCAGTTCATTTTGGTTTTGGAGAACATTAACAGAGAATAAAAAAAAAATTAGAAGACCATGAAAAGAAGGTTTCAAAAATCACAGGTATTGAAATCATCTTTGAAATGTTAAACATAAAACATTTTTTAACCTAAGTCAGCATTATTTTTCAAAATGTGCGTGTTTCTTTAGGAATGCTGTAACTATAATGTGAACTTTCTATCAAACAAAAGCATATATTCTCTGATGGAACAGGTTTTCTCCATCACATCTGCCTCCATCCACATTGGGTGATCCTATTGAGTGTATACAGGAGGGAATTTACCACACTGCTGAAGATGTAGATTAGCTAAATGCTCAGGGCTATAAGCATAACAGTTGTTTAAAATGTGTTTTAAAAAATCCATTGTTATCCCCTGATGGAGTTAAATAAAACACAATAAAATAGTTCTCAGGGAGGAAAAAAGAATGACATAAAGAAAAGTTGCTTCAGCTCCATTTTGAAAAGATATGAATGTCTGCCAGTTTTTCTCTTTTGGGAGGTAGAGCAGATGATGTTAAATTGATAATGATAAGACAAGTCTTTGAGAACATTAAAATAAAAAATAAAATATAGCAAGACTAACCAATTTAAACCACCTAAGAATGCCATGGTGTTAAAGAATTATATTGACCATAACACAATTATAGGGCTGACTCAATTCTAGGCCAGGTTCTAGATAATTCTTTGTTGGGGAGTGGAAGTGGGGGCTGCTGTCCTGTTCATGGTAGGATCTGGAGCAGCATCCCTAAGCCTTTACCCACTTGGTACTAGCAGCACACCTTGCCACCTCACTTATGGCAACCGTATTTGCCTCCAGACATAGTCAAATACCCCTGGGAGGTGGGGAGTAGCAGAGGAGGCGGGGTAAGGGATGAGGGAGGTGGAGATGACAATATTACCCTTGAAAATCACTGTTCCCGGGTGAAGCCCAATTTATACCATTTGTCACATGGAAATTAATAATAGCACTGCCCTTCACTTTCAAATGTATCCCAATTTGAAAGAGATTACATATCTCCCTATTTCTGTCTTGGGCATTAACCTTGTTCTATTCTCGTGTAAATATGGAAATGCAGCAACAGTTTAGTCTAAAGCCCTCAGCCTCCAAGGAACACATTTTTGTAGCAAAAAGATCTTTTTAAAAAATATGATTCTTTCTTCTCCTTACATGCATGCAGTCCTGCTGGGCAAAACTGGCACAACCTTTGTGCAGCGAGAAGTGAAGGTCATACACTTCCCCCGGCTCTCAAAAAGGAATCACATAAATGTTTACAACTTTTCTCCAAAAGTTGTATATACCACAGATACTATTTTATGTCATGCTAACACAAAATGCCTCAAAATGAAGTTCAAAAGCACTCAAATCCATTGATCCAACTTCTCTTTCAGATGAAAAACTATTTTGTCCCAAACATTAATGCAAAAGCTCATCATCTACTCATGAGAGATGCTGATACACCTGGTTAAAAAGTTCAAAAAGTTTAAAATGACTCAGTAACTTTGATTACTACAGTGGTTCTCAAGCAGGGCTATCGGAATCTGCTGGAGGGCTGGTTGAGCCTCAGACTGAAGACCCCCTCCCAGATTTCACTAGGCCAGGGGCAGGCAGGACCTGATAATTTGCATGTCTAACAAGTTCCCAGGTGATGTTGGTGCTACTGGTCCAGTGATCTAGGAGATTTCAGGTGCTTTTTGCTCATTCCCTCACAGACTGAAGTATTACATTTTGGGGCCTCAGTGGGGTTTAGAAAACACAGGAGGGAGGTCAAGAATCTTAATCAGACTGCTTGCTCAGGTATTTGATTTTCAGTTAATCATGAGAAAATGCCCACACACATACCTGTGTCAGGCACTGGGGATGCAGGAGGGAAAGGAGAGACTTGGCCTTCTAGCTGTGCTGACTCATCCCCTGATGTTTTCATTTTACAGATGAAAGCTCTGCTATGGGTTCCATTCTTTCTAGCCCTACATTCAGTCTATCAGCTGCTAATCAGTGCCTTCAATCACTTTTCAAACCCCATTAGACAGGTCCCATTTTTCAAAATCAAAACCAAAGAAGCCAGGATAACAAAACAAAATGGAAAAGCAAAAGTTTGAGAAGCAAATCCTATTTGGGCAAGTGCTTCCTTTTTCCTACGACCATTTCCTGGAAAATATTTACTGGCCTGGTCCATACCAGTCACATCCTTCTAGTCCCCTCTGAAGACAGGGGAACACTGGTTTATTCCTACTCATTTATTTCAGGAGAGTAGTGCTTCACTCTAACACTGATCACCGAGTCTGAAGGTGCCGCACACTTGTTTCTAGGGGACAATAATTCAGACTATGATTTAGGATGTTTCCTTTCTTCTGTCATCATCACCAAGGCCTCTTGGAAAGCAATCTACATTCTTGTTGACCTCTGAGGCAACTGCCAGAGGTATCAGATGCTTCTGTTTAACTACTTCTCACTGTTTACTTTTTAAGAGTTTCCATCTCCCAGGAAAGACATTGCCCTGCTTACCTTTTCATCATCATTTGGGAAGGTGAGGGGAAGTGTTGGCCGAGGCATCTCATTGGAGTCATACAGATACTTGTCTCATACTGGGCTCCTTCTGGATCTATTATCTTTGCCCAGGGAATAGGGAAAATGTTCTGCAATATTTAATCCCTCCTGTGCAGTGAAGGGAAGACTTTAAAATAACCACTTATCTTTCCCTGATATTAGGAGCATCCAGGTGGTTTTGCTCATTCTCCCTTTCTTTGCCACCAAAAAACATGGTTTAAATAGTTACTCACGGGTTAACTTCAAGCAACCAGGGATGTAATCAAAGTTGACACTAGAAGGGGGACTAGTTTTGAGAGCACTGTCTTCTGGAAAGATGGCCAGTGAGATGGATTCAAAGGCATCTGTGGGCCACTGTTGTAAAGCTCTGCATAACATCCATTTATCTGTTCACCAGAGGTCTCATCATTTCCTAAGACAGAAGAGGTTTTCCCAAACACACATTCCCTTAGGATCAGAAACAATTCTGCTTTGTGAAAAATGATTTTAGCTCAAGAACTACCTAGATTCCAAATTGTAGAGGTTCTTGATCCCAGTATAGAGGAACAGAAACAACAACAACAAAAAGATAGTTGTTCAAACACAAATAGATCTACCAGGTGAGGATCCGTGGTAGCTATAATTTTAGTTAGCTCATACACTTAATCATTCTCAGGTAATAACAGAACCACTGAGTGATGTGCCTTTGGTTTCCTCTGAAATTGTCAGTAGCCAGCACTATTCTAAAAGGCTCCCTGATTCAGAAGGACTCACACTGCAACCATGAAATGTGAATGCAGATACAACAGACCTTGTGGGAAAGAAGAAGGTGCCAAATTAGGGCAAGAAAAAGGTGCAAATGCTCTCAAATAGTTATGAGGACCAGCTCACTGACATGTGTGTGTGTTAGGCCTGGGACTTCCTCCACAGCATTGACTATTCTTTGCAGTCACTTCTTTAACCTGTGTGGGGTGTGAGCAATGTGAATTGTGGCCTAGTGTGTTGAGGCCAAATTGTTATGCTAACCATTCCAGCATTTTTTTCTGGAGATAAAATCTGGACTGCAAAATTGTTGAGGCTGGAAAAAAAGATTTTGTTTCAGAGGCAGGAGGGGTCTTATGTAGTGTATTTATTCTAGAAAGGAATCTGGATTTGACCTCGGGGCAGATATATCCCTAATGTGAAAAGGGTTATTTTGGAAAGCCTTTTCTGGTCATGTAAAGATAAGGCATACACTCCCCAGCAAAATTAGGGAGTCCTCAGTCAGAAAAGTATTCTAAACACAGATGCTTCAGAGTGTGATATTAAGAAATTTACACAATGGAATTCTATGCAGCAGAAAGAAAGAAGGAGCTCCTACTCTTTGCAATGGCATGGGTGGAACTGGAAAGCATTATGCTAAGTGAAATAAGCCAGGTGATGAAAGACAAATATCATATGATCTCACCTTTAACAGGAACCTAAGCAACAAAACAAAGAAACAAGCAAAATATAACCAAAGACACTGAAATAGAGAACAGGCTGACAGTGTCCAGAGGGGAGAGGGGAGGGAATTTCAGGGGAAAAGGGGAAGGGTTTACAGGAACAAGTATAAAGGACACATGGACAAAAACTAGGGGCAGGTGGAAATGGGAGGGAGGTGGGCAGGGCTGGCTGGGTGGGCTGGGCTGGGAGTAAAAGATAGAAAATTGTACTTAAACAACAATTAAAATAAAATTTAAAAAGAAATTTATGTAAAAATAGAAATTGGACATGAAGAGAAGCTCAACATCACTAATCACTAGAGAAATGGAAAATCAAACCAGATTGAGATGCCACTTCACATCTATTAGGATGGCTGTCATCAAAACAAACCAGACATTGTTATCACAATATTAGTGACTATACTTTTAGGGGGAACACTTTATAAAGTATATGATTGTCTAACCACTATGCTGTACACCAGAAACTAATACCAAATAATATATTTTTTTGTATCCTCAACTGAGGACATTTTTTCATTGCTTTTTTTAGAGAGAAAGAGGGAGAGAGGAAGAAAGAGAGGGAAACATTGATTGGTTACCTCCTGCTCATGCCTGGAGTGGAATTGAACACCCTAAACCGGGGATCAAATCTGCAAACTAGGTATGTGCCCTGATAAGGAATTGAGCCCACAACCTTTAGGTTATGGGACAATACTCCAACCAACTGAGCCACACCAGCCAGGGCTAATATCAAATAATACTGAATGTCAACTGTAGTTGAAAAAAAAATTAAAGAAAAGAAATAAAAAGGAAAGGCAAACAGAAAATAACAAATATTGGCAAGCATGTAAAGAAATTGGAACCCTAGTGCACTGTCAGTGGGAATGTAAAATAATGCATTCACAATGGAAAACAGTGTGGTTATTCCTCAAAAGTTAAAAATAGAATTACCATGCGATCCATCAATTCAACTTCTGGGTATATATGTGAAAGAATTGAAAGCAGAAATTCAAACAAATATTTGTACACTCATGACTAGAGCAGCATGACTATTGCAAAAGACAAGACGTGAAAATAACCCAGTGTCCCTTGACACATGACTAGATAAACAAAATGCGATATATACATCCAATGGAATACTCTTCAGCCATAATAAGAAATTCTGACACATAATACAACATGAATAAAATTTGAGGACATTATTCTAAATGAAAATAAGCCAGTCACAAAAAGACAAATACTATATGATTCCACTTACATGAAGTACCTAGAACAGTCGAGCTCAGAGACAAAGAGAATGGTGGCTAACAGAAGCTGGGGTGAGGGCAGTCAAACGATGCCCAAACGATGAGCAGTCATCGTTTATGGATGCTAAGTTTCAGTTCTGCAAGATGAAAAGAGTACCATGGATGGACAGTGGTGATCATTGCAAAACAATGTGAGTGTTCTTACTACTACTGAAATGTACACTTAAAAACAGTTAAGATGACAAATTTTAAGTTTTTTATCACAATTTGTAAAACAATACAATTATAAAAGTATATAAAATATATATCTAAACAAGAAACTGTGATCTCCAAGAGATTTTTTTTTTCTTCCCTAAATGGCAGTGTGCATTGTATGAGGCTTGAAATTATCTAGTATGGACTTTTGAGGTCTAATAGGCAATGTTATTTCCAACTGAATAACAGACCTGAAATGAGCATTTGGTTCAAGGTTTTCACCACTGGGGCAGAATGGAATTGAGGGACAGCAGGGCCCGTCCTGCTATGGGGGATGGAATGGTGCTTCCCTCAAAGGAAATAATAGCTTTACTGTCAGTCAGCCTGGGACACAAAAACAGATTTTAAGAGTGAAGAGATTTGGGGAGCATTCCTGTCTTTGGGGGTAAAAGGGTCCTGCAACATGGTAGTGAGCTAGAGATGGAGGAGGAGCTAGCTAGTAGGGAACCCCCATTTTATTGGGGTCAGGAGCAGCAACACCTGAAACCGCACTGTAAGCTTTATTTTTCTGCATTAGTAGCAGACATTGTTAGTTGTTTCCTCCAACTCTATTACCCTTTTTTGCCTTGGTAAATGACCTTTAATTTTGTTAAGGTATCTACCCAGTCCCATTTGTCCACCTTCTTCATGGGAAGCTAATCCCACCACTAACTGAAGTGGTCTAAAGCACTCATGGGAATAAGCAGATGATACAGTTCTGGCCATTGACATGCTCAGTTAGCTGGGAGATAGCTGTGAAAAAGCTCCTGTCTATCAAGGAAAAACAGCTGGGAACAGATTGGCACCACTGTTCCTCAGTTGTTAGGGGATCTGAAGGAATGGCTACACCACTGCAGGCATCTTGTGACAAATGAAGGTCACTAGCCTTGAGAAAAAAGCCAACCCAAAGAAAACTAGGAAGAAGGGAGGAATTATTTTCTTGATGATAATGTTTGTGCTAACAAGATAACCAACTTTGGAACACTAACCTTTGACCTTCTTATTGTTTGTACTTCCTAATCAGGAATTATAGAATGCACAGCCAGAAATACTTAACTTATTCAGAATTGTAACTTTTTCATTCATCCCTTGAGTCATCAGCAGAAAAGGAGGACTTGTGAGAAATGACAATCTAGTGTTGTCTGTGCCTTTGGAGAACAGAGAGAGGGCTGATGGTCACAGCTGTACAGAGTGGTTTTGGGAAGAGCCTCAGGAACATACAGATATGGTTATAAACAGCAAGAGGTGATGAGCAGGGAGGCCCAGAGCAGTGAGTCATAGCATGAAGTGACAAGTGATGTCAGAGATGAACTTGTGGGAAATGTTAACAGGTCCCACAAATGTGAAATATGAGGAACAGGGAATCCACTTAAGATGTTGACCTCATTTAGACATGTTGAATAGGCTTGGGCCATGATCACAAGCTAGTAAAGGAAAAAGTAAAGTCTGAAGAATGGAAAATTTAGAAGATTCAGATAATATCCGCTATGAGGAATATAACAGGATCACCTTTCAAGAAAATGAGATTCCTATGTGACTTTCTATATCTCTGTAAATTTTCTATAAGGACGGTACTCATCAGAATGATGAATTCAAATAGTCACATTCAGGCAAGTGGAAAGGAAGTCACCTCTTCCTCCCACGGCCCCCCACGGGCCTCAGATGAGTTTAACCATGCATGGTGAGTCAAGTGAGACTGCAAATGCAAAAACCCTCATTCAGACCTGGATGGAGTGTTAAAAGATAAAGCAGGATGGTCATAAACATGGATTTCCTCTTATTCTAAACTCTTTGTTGGAAATGTGCATATAGGCAAAATAATGAGAAAAAAGCTATATATAGGTTAACCGTTGCACAATTATTGGAAAACTCAGCTCATAAAAATGTAACTATGAGCATTTTCTGCCTTTTCAAAAAGCCTATAATAAACAGAATGATTGATTATACTTGGCATACTTTCTCCTCTGTGTGGTCACATTCCACTGCAATTAAAAAATATAATGTAATTTTCCCAAAGGCAAGGCCACCTGACAGGAGCATTAGAAAACCAACTGTACTTTGGGACATCCAGGCACACTGTATAAGTTGTCTGGCAGTTCAGAGGAGAAACTCATATTTGATATCTGGATCCCTGTCATCCTCCTTCAAGTAGGTGCCCAGGTGGACTTATGCCAGTCTCACCTGAGTTTCAGTAATATTGGTTTGTCAGAGATTCTTATGAGCCCTACCTGACAGCTGTCCATTGTACCAAGAACTGTCATTTGCACAGGAAGGTCAGGAGCCCATTTTGAACTCTCATGCAGTAATAAAATTCTGCTCAGAAAAGTGAATTCTTTCTCAAACTCCCCTCTAAGCACCAGATAGAGCTCAGAGCTTTCAAAAGTGCTGAGAGCTTAAAGATTTCACAGCTTCAGGAATACAGCTAAGAGAAAATAGGAGAATAACAATACAAAGACAACATCAACTGTGTGATCACACACAGGGAAGGCATCAAGATAGAAGACCCCATAGTTCTGTCAGGGGTTTGGAGAAGAACATACATTATCTGCCACTGATGCTAACAAGTGAGGGGGTATCTGAGAAAGTTTAAAGTAGAGGAGGAGGAAAACCCCAACCCCCACCCCTGGCTACTAATACACAATGCTGAGAACTCTGCAGGCAGTTCTAGCACCATCTTGCTCATATTTTATATTGTGATTAAACCAAATCATTTTGACTGTAAGTCCTTTTGTCACGATTTCACAGAGGCTTGGCGTGTTAATCAAACCATCAGCAGAAGCAAAACACACACACGCATACACACATACACACACGAACACAGCAAATTCCATCCAAATGAAGCAAAATTTGAGCTTTCTACAATAAACACATTTTCTAGTGGCTGAGCTTTTCAGAGTAATTATTTCAATTCTCCCAAAGATTACTGATTACATCACACAGAATAACCAAGAGAGGCCTGTTTTATCTTTCCCATCTATCTGTGGTTCTTGGGTAAACTTATACTTGTTACCATGAAAAATGACAAATTTGCCATCTGATCAAAATGTTAACAAGGTAACTGTCAGTGAGATGGATCTCTGACTGTCACCGCAAGGCAGAACATGAGGATACATTGATATTTCTCAACACAGCACTGCTTCCCCAATGTTCACTAACAGCATTTCCACACTGAGGGCAATAAATCACTCAGAAATAACAAGCCATATAGGATCTCTGGGATATGATAGATTCGTCCTAACAGCACTATCTGCAAGGTAGAAAACAATTGACAATGATCTAAAGAAAGTCCTAATCAAGGGCCATTTGCCATAATGGGGCAGATGAAGCAAAGATAGGAAATCCTAACCATGCGATACATGCTATGTCAAAATTGAACTACTTGAAAAAAACACAACAACAAACAAAACACAAATAAGTTAACATTATGTAGGGTCAAATGAATGAAAAATAAAGTCGATAACATAACATAGATACAACCATTATATTAATCACTGGTAGGAATGAAATAATCATAGCATTGGATGGGCTCAGAAACACCCAAATTGTGAGTGGTTCCTCATATGATACTAATGAAAACTGGTTCTGCTCTCAGTTTGATGGGCTTCCCACTTTTATATTTCATAAGACTCTTTAGGCCACATTATTTATGAGCTTTTTTAATTCAGTGGTGCAATGAATGAAATAGTTTTCTTTTCCCTAGCACTGGGGCCATGTGCCCCACCAACAGAACCAACAGACAACAGAAGGTGAAGTCCCTGTGGACATAAGAGGACGTGGGAAATCAAACAAGAAAGTGAAGTATTACCAGACAATCATGACATCAGGTCACACAGACAAAGAGAGATGGCTCCAAACTGCCAAAGAACCACCTTTTAGGTTTTAAGAGTAAGACCCTATCCTATGACCACTGTTAGTCTAACTCTGCTCCTTACTCACTACTCTTTGCTGCTCTGGCTTCTGCTGTTCCCAGAATACTCCAAGCTCCCCCTCGGCCCAAGACATTTGTGCTTGTTCTTCTCTGTGTACGAGTCTTTCTCTTACCTGGTTTCATGTCCTCCAGCTAAAATGTCCTCCAAAACTTCTTTCTCGTCCATTCATTGCAAAGCAACCTCCAGCATCAGCCCCTTTGGTCTCCATTGCAGCTTCTTCTTCCATGGCGTCAAAAACCATGTCTATCAGGGTCACTGTCATATCTAAGCTTGGCTGCTATATGGTCGTGGTTACCTCCAGCCCCCATCTTGGGCTCTGGGATAGTGAACTGTCTGGTTTTGAATCCTGATCCTAAAACTTAAAAGGTGTGTAACCCTGTGAAAATGTTCAATTTCTATGTGCCCCACACTCCTTATCTGTAAAATTGGGACAACAGTAATCAGAGTGTTATGAAAGCTAAATGAGCTTAGCCATATAAAGAGTCCTCCATAGTAAGAGGCATGTAGGAAGCCATAAAAAATTAATAACTATTGTTGTATTATAACTGCAAGTACAAAGGTAATTATGACATTTTTAAATGAATTAATTCAAAATAATGAATGTTAAATTAATGAGAAACTTTCTTTATTACCAGTCTTTATTTTCACCATTACCCAAAACAATTCTGTGTTCTTTCTAGTTCCATATTCTCAAACTAACTGGAAGGAATGAGTACTGGTCTTTAAATCCATTTAAAAAGTGCCAGTGATACAATCAGTCACTTCCCATTTGAAAACACCTGGAACAGAAGTGCCATTGTTCATCTGGACAACTCAACAGCACTTACAAGTACAAGAAAAAATGGATTCATGGGTCTATTCCCTAAAAACAACAAACATATTTAACACAAATATTTGTCATGGGTAGTGACGCTGCACTTTTGGCTCCCACCTCTCAACAATTAATCTCTTCATCCACTCCACAGTCATGCAATCAAATGCTTCCAATGGACCATGTAGCAGGGATGAAATGGTAGTAAGGCCACCTGGCTAAAGAGATACCTTCTAAAGAGGCCAGGTTCCAACCCACTGCAAACTATTGACCATATGTATTATTTCTGCTACATTGGCCCAGTTTTGAATATTTTTTATCTTCACATATTTTGTTATTTATCCTTCCACTGATTAGAACTTGGGATAAAAAGCATCTTTTAGAGACATAAAAGGAGATGTGGGCAATAAGTCATTAACATAAATAATTTCAGAGAGGTGAGAAGAAAATTGGTCCCACCATTCATTCATTTAAAGCAGTAATTTTTCAGCTTTTTAGCATCTTAAAACCCCTGCCAGATTCTGATTAAAACTATGGCTCCCTCAGGCCAACACACATGCACATAAACGTTTACATGTGATTCCAGGGGTTGAGGAGCCCCCCAGTCAGTCTATGAACCCCCTAATCCAGGGTAGAAAACCAGCTCTACAAAAACTTCATCCTTACTTTCTTTGCATATAGCCATCTCTTCTTCAAATAAGTAAAATAGTAAGTTTTAAAAGAGGAGGAACTAAAATATATGGACAGAATATTAGAATTTTGAAAAACCTTTGCTTGATTAAAACTAAAACTACAGATATTTGCTTTGATTAACATATAATGAAGACAAACCCGTCACTATGTAATTTCTTAGTAGATAATACTATGTCAGTTTTTCTCACAACAAAGTATATGATGCAAATTTTCAGTTACTAAATTATAACAATATGAAATATAAGAAAAAATATTAATGTCAGGTGCTGTAAAGTGAATCACGTGAAGAACTTTTATTTTCTACTTCCTTTTTCACTAAAATAATATATTTTTTTATTTCGACCAGTCTCAAATATGAGGGGTTTATCTTGCCTACTATTCAAATTAATCATTGCACACTCTCAGGTACAGACATGATCAAAATATGAGTCCATTTAAAATGCCTGCATTCAGTATAAAAACACATTTAGTTGTGGAAGATACAACATTTAAAACACATGTAAACCTTAATATTTTGGAAAGTATACAGTTAACATATCTTGTAAAATAATTTTTGAGAATTATACTATTGAAATATCCTCACTCACATCTTCAGTTGGGTAGATAAACAAAAAAGTATTTATAATATTAAAGTCCAGAAAACAAGTCATTAGGAGGAGGGATTATGACAGCACATTGTTTTCACTAGTAAGCAGAACAGGAAATAATTGAGTTTTGACAAGTTTCTCAGGTGGTATTTGGTGGAAAAATCCAAACTGGGCATGTAGTTTAGTTTCCCTCTAATTATGTTATTTCAATCAAAGAGATAACTTTCATCTTCCCACAAAGTAAATTGTTTGCATGGAAGGCTGTCAAGGAGAATGGGTGAAGATGCAGAGAGATTATTGGAAGAATGTCTAGCAAACTGAAATCCACTGTGAAGGGTGAGGCAGATGCTTTCGTGACAGAAGAAACCTGTGTGATCTTGGAGCTTTGGCTCTCCTCACCTGCATGAGTCCTGGTTGTCCTTTCTCACTAAAGAAACAGGCACAGTCCTGAATACAACACATAAGCCTAGAGCCATGCTAGAGTTTTCTAGGATCATAAAAGCAAAACTAAATTGACTTTGGCCATGACTGTGCTGTTGAGAGCAGGAGGGTGATGCACTGTATAGAGGGAATTATTTTCTCGGGAGCAGTTTTACTAGATCAGCAACCCTCCAGTGTCCCCAGACTTCGTGGATCTCTTGCTTATTTCGGGATCCCCGTAAGTGGGACACAGTGGTGTGCAGGAGCTAGTTTGTACTCGTTCGTGAGCACTATTTGTGAAAATTTCAGAAGTTTTGTAAACTGATCATTTTAAAAGGCATTAAAAATTAAGGTTTATAACTTAAAAAATATATGTAGCAAAGATAATATTTAAAGCTCTTCACTTCCTAATTACTTCACTGTATTTTACCATTGTGTATGTTCTTAGGCTATTTATGTCTAGTGTAGCTATAAAGCAGAGAAATTGTAAGATACAGTGATATTAAAATCAGCCATGGTGGGAGTATTTATACAACCGAACTGGTAAACACTACTGATACATTGTTTTGTTAGTTATCTAGCCTTGAGGAAGTGATGAATAAAATATTAACAATGCAGTTTAGATCTAAAAATGTGAAATGTCTTTACCTGTCAAACTGCAAATAGCACAAAAAATTGAAAAAACATTCTTCCAGTATTATAAATCTATTACCTCATTTAGCAAAAAGTCACTCACATTATTCAGTTTTACTTTTGTTTTAGGTATTAATATAGAGAAAATATCTGCTAACATTCATGTCCAAAGCACCCTTGTTTGTCACTGATGTCAACAACTTTCCTGAAACAAATAGTAAGCATGCACCATTCCTCATCTGAATTTTTCAAATCATATCTGAATAGGAACTACAGGTTGACTACAAATACAAGAATTCAGCTAACGTCAACAGAAGCTGTTTGTGAAAATCAAATTGTGTACTTCACATACTTTATATCAGTAAAACTTATGACAAATTTGTTTCCATGTATGTAGATATAGACATTGACATACATATTTTTCCCTTGAAGAGCTGGTTCTTAACCACTTACTAGCACAACACTGGCTATAATTACAACAATAAATATACACAGCAAAAGATGACCATTCAGGAGTTCTGACCAAGATGGAGGCTTAGGTAGAAACCCTTTGCTTCCTCGCACAACCAAAAGGAAGATAACAACAAATCTAAAATCAATAAACTAGCAACAGCGCCAGAAAATCAAACTTCATGGAACTCTGACAACCAAGGAATTAAAGGAAAAAATCAACCAGGACAACCAGACTGGTAAGGCGGAATGCACAGGCCAACTTAGAAAAATCAGGGTGAGGCAGCTGGGGGGCGAGGCTGACTGCCAAGCTGAGCAAAGCTTCGAGGAAGGGATTGACTTAAGGGGAAAACTGCGAGTCAGAGCTGACTGTAGGCTAAGGCTGAGGTTGCTGCAGTAGGAAAAACTTCCAGTCTGACATGAGAGTCTGCTGGAAAGTGCGCTAGAAATGAGCAGGTGTGGCAGATACTGGCCAGCAGTATCCATCCCTGCTGAGGATGCTCATTGAAACACGAGAAAAACATACACAGAAACAACCAGGTCCTGTGGGGAAATAGGGACGAAAGGGCCACTCTCTAGTAGAGAGCATGCCGAGCCCCCACCTGAGAAGGCTTTTTATTAAGAATACAGACTCAGTTTGTGGATTCACAGTCTGGCAGAAAAGATCAAAAGGAATAGGTAACTTTCAAAGGTGCTGACAGAACTCCATCTGGAATTCTGGGTGAAGTTTGGAGTTTTATCATTTGAAAAGACTACAGGACTCAAAAGGCTAGTTTGGTTTCCTGTCCGTGCCTTCAAATTCTAATTTAATAACATCCTCCAGCAAACAGATCTTACAGGATCTTGCATATTCTATGTCCCAGGCCTGATTACCCCAGGGGTCCACTGACTCTGGTCTGGACTGCACCACCCTTGTTATTTCCGCAGGCCTGAGTCAGGCAGAGGAGACAAAGGCAGCCAGAAGACTTGGATTTCTCACATCTAAGAACAAGAACTCAGGCTTTGACAAAGCCAAGGGGGCAGGGGTCGATGTCGATCACCCCTTCATTTCCACAGCCCCAAGTCTCTTCCCTGAGGCCTCCACATGATCATGCCTGTCTTAGGTGATTCCCCCCGTGGGAAATCTTACCCGTCATTGGCTAACTGATCAAGCATAGGAGGCAGGCACAGAACAGGCAGTGTCCATGCCAAGGAAATAAGTTTTTGTCTCCTTAGTGGCTCCTGGTCTGGAGGTCTCTCACTCAGCCTAAGTCACGGGGGGTTACAGCTTCCTGAGACCAGGCAGGGTGGACCCCAACAAGCAGGCAAGATGCATTGTTCCCTCTCTGGCCCCTCCCACACTGGCAACACTGAAGATGCTTCTGGCAGCAAAGAGGGTTGCCCTGCCTGGGTGAACACCTGAGACCCTGCCCCCTTACAACTTATCAGGTGCACCAAGACAAAGAAATATGGCCCAAATGACAGAACACAGCAAAACCTCTGAACTAAGTGATGCGGAGATTGCCAACCTATCTAATTGAGAATTTAAAGCCCTGGTAATCAAAATGCTCACAGAACTGATCGAGTTTGGTCAAAAAATGAAAAAACAAATGAAAGATACCCAAAATGAAATAAAGCAAAATATTCAGGGAACCAACAGTGAGAAGAAGAAAACCAGGATTTAAAGCAACGATTTAGAATAAAAGGAAGAAATAAATATCCAACTGGATCAGAATGAAGAAATAAGAATCCAAAATAAGGAAGGGAGGCTGAGGATTCTCTGGACAACCCGAAATGTTCTGATATCTGAATTATAGGGGTGCCAGAAGGAGAAGAACAATAGCAAGAAATTGAAAACTTATTTGAACAAATAATGAAGGACAAATAATGGGGAACAAATAATGGGGAACTATTTGAACAAATAGTTCCCCAGTATGGCAAAGGAAATAGACTACCAGGAAGTCCAGAAAACTCAGAGAGTTTCAAAGAAGTTGGACCCAAAGAGGAACACACCAAGGCACATCATCAGTAAGTTACCCAAGAGTAAAGATAAACAGAGAATCCGAAAAGAAGCAAGAAGAAAGGAGAGAGTTACCTACCAAGGAGTGCCCATAAGGGAATCAGCTGATTTCTCAAAAGAAACCTTACAGGCAAGAAGGGGCTGGAAAGAAGTATTCCAAGTCATGAAAGGCAAGAACCTACATCCAAGATTGCTCTATCCAGCAAAGTTATCACTTAGAATGGAAGGGTAGATAAAGTGCTTCCCAGATAAGGTCAAGTTAAAGGAGTTCATCTTCACCAAGCCCTTATTATATGAAATGTTAAAGGGACTTATCTAAGAAAAAGAAGATCAAAACCATGAACAGTAAAATGACAGCAAATTTGCAACTACCAACAAATGAACCTAAAAGAAAAGAAAAAGAATGAAAATAAAAACTAAGCAAACAAGTATAACAGGAACAGAATCAGAAAAATGGATATCACACAGAGGGATTTCAGTGGAAAGGGGAAAGGGAGGAATAAGGGGGAAAGGTACAGGAAAAAAGAATCATAATTAGTAGGCATAAAATAGACAGGGAAAGATAAAAAATGCTATAGGGAACAGAGGACTCAAAGAACTTATACGTATAACTCATGGACATGAACTAAGGTGGGTGAATGCTAGAGGGTAGGAGGGTAGGGTAGAGGGCGGATAAAGGGGGGAAATTGGGAAAACTGTAATAGCATAATCAATAAAAAATACTTAAAAGAAAAAGATAGTCATTCAACTTTCCTAGGGACAATTTTATTATGGTGGGAAACTAGAGGCTGGCAGGCTCATTGGGTCATTATTAAAGTTCAGTGAAGTTATTTTATACTCCAAAGTTACCTATTTTTGGCTGTAATAACAGTTATAATAGCCCCTTCCCCAAACAGCAAGGTTACCAAACCAAGATGGTGACAGATCTGAAATGTCTTTCTTTTATTTTGAGAATGGATAGAAGAGTCCTACTAAGAGATGGTAGGTAAATTCACCTTTATGGGGAGAAAAGAATGGGAGAAGTCAATACTTCTCAGTTGCCAGTGCACTATTGAGAAGTAGCTAGTGGATGTAATCAAAATACATAGAACCAAAAGGTCATTAGAACTGTAACTGATTTAACTTCAAGGACAGAAGAGGCCTTAAATCAACTATTCCCTGCAGTTTTACATTTCAGGAAACTAAAAAAATTTTTACCAAAAACAAAAACAAAGCAAAACAAAAATAAAGTATTGAAATGGATCTGTTCATCTTTTTTAATGTTTCCAATTAAAGATATTTTTAAACCCTTCTTTCTGTTATCGCTCTCTTGTCCTATAAGAAAGCTCACCAACTGGCCCTTAGGGTCATTGAGAATTCCCCAAGGTATTGTACGTTTATTATCAACATGCACAAGGGAGACAAGATTGGCACTGGACACTTGCTAGAGACCACAGCTTCGTCAGAACTCAAGCTCAGCTTCAACTGCATAAATACTGCCTAAGAAACTCTAGGCAACAATGGGCACAGGGACACTGCCATGTGTGCCCTCTGCTCAAGGGAGTTTGAAAGATACAGTGAGCTTAGGAAGAAAAATGCCCTCAGGAAGAGATACAAAGGGCTTCTGGGAGAAGACAACAAACACATGCTACTCAGTGCTTTATTTTTTCTTTAAAGCTATTGGCCTCCCTGATTTGATTTGCTCAAAGTTTCTCCTGTATCTGTAATAGCAGGAGCACACCAGCAGCTGTGGCCTGTTGGGTTTCACTGTAGCAGAGTATGGTGCTCTGCCTGGTTGTGCACTCCCTGAAATCCAGCTTGACAAACTAACTGCATCTTCCACACCAGGCTTTGTTACTTGAATATGGCTTTCATTTTTTGTTCCTGAGGTCCATTCACCTGTGGTATGTCACCAACAGGTGTTTTTTTTTCTTTGACTTTCTCCCCATGAAGGCCTCACGGCATGTATGAAGGACATGAGCACTATTCTCATTTTCCAAAAGCAATCAACTTGCCACTGGGAAATCCAAGCACCTGCTAGGTTCCCCTGTAGTGAGAACTCACATATACTCAGAATGAGTAAAACTGACAAGGAGGCTGGTCTTGGCCAAAAACTAGTTTGCTAGTTTTCCTTGAAATTTTCAGATCTCTGACCCTAAGTGAAGACAAAACCAGGTATTTATATTATATTTTCAAGGACAGGAGGGTTGTGGGATCAAAGCAAAAAGACACGTGAGTGAAACCACTCTATGGGGCAACCTCTGCCGTGGAGGTTCGAAGGCAGCTTTTTTCTTCCCTCCAAATGCCAGAGTACCACAGTGCCTTCCTACAGCTCTTGGTTACACATAACATTTGCTGTTTCAACAGAAGCAAGGAACTTTACATTCCTACTGTATATGACAGCCTGGAGATCCACCCTTCCCCAAGATGGTCAGTGGGGAAAAAAAGCCACCCCACCCCAAGTCACCTCCCCTAGCTTCCACACACTCATTCTCATAGTCTAAGCCACTACTCACTTGAGCATCTCAGGTCACAGGGCTCAGAGGAAAGAAGGAATGAAGGAAAAAAGGAAGTTACCTCCACTAACTGAAAACCGGTATTTACCAGGCACTTTGCAAGGATTGCAGCATTAATTCTCTCACAGCACTATAGAAGTAGCATCTGAATTCTAAGAAAATACACGTTTCTTGAACATCGATGACTCACCAGAAAATAGCTGAGTATTGAATTTCATTGATAGAGCATTGACTACTTGCTAGAAATCTGATTGCAGGGTTTCCAGACAAGAGAAAGATGTGGCCCCTGACCTTATCACGTTTACCTCCCAGTGGAGCTCTGAGAGGTCAGTGCCTAGTCAGGAAATCACTTCTGGCTGGCTAAGGGGGAGGGATGCAGGGAAGGAGGAGGGGAAACATTGGATCAAAAGAAAAGAAACACCTAAGCTATCAAGGAGATCCCTGAATGAATATGAATCCCAGCCTATTCACTTGCTGCTTCACTGAGTCACAGAGCCTTAGAGACCCTCACAGCCCCTGCTGATCTCCAGGAAAGAACAGTAGCTGAGGAAACTTTTCCATTCACTGGAGTCTGAGCATCATCTTTGGGGCAAGAGCTCCCTTTCACAGCTGTGAGTACAGGAGCTGAATTATAGATTTAAGTTGAGCACTAGAAAGTTTCAGAACACAGCCTGCCCTTTTAAACTCATCTTTATTAATATTCTTCAAGCACATAGCTAACAAGAAATCGCAAAATACAGCCCCATCTGGCTGCTGCAGCCAGAAAGCCAAGAAAAGTTTGTGTGTCATGCCATCCTATTATGATAACAGATTAAAAGGGCACAAACATGGTACTAACTAGCTGTCATAAAACCTTGAGCCTCCAGATTGCTCATCTTCATATCAGCAGTAAAACTGCCATGTGCACAGGCCCCCTGGTAAAAATAGAGCAGAGAGCAATTGCTGAGGGCTCACCCAGCATGAGCCAGGGAACACGGCCTGAGCTTCTCGCAAACCTGTATGCTCCCAAGACTCCAAAGACATTCAGGTGACTGTCCAAGAATGAAGAATCATCCAGTCTAGACAGAGGCAAGCCCCCTGACTCAGTTAGGGACAGCAGGAGACCTTGCCAACTTCTGATTAATCATCTTCAAGTCCCTCTCCCCAGGACGTATTCTGGTCCATGGTCTCTGCCAGGATTTTATGCAGAAGACTACTTCTGAGGATTGAGGTGGCTTTATTAGCATCTGGGGGCCAAAGTTTAGCCTTAAAGAGAGATACCTTCATCAATAAAATCTTTTTTGATTAAATTCAGTCTTTCTTCTTGGGTCTGCTCAGAGCTTGGAAAGTAAGCCAGGTGTGCTTTCTAACTTTTATCTCCAATTTGTTCCCTGAGGATTTCAAGGGTTCTGTTGCCATCAGGGGGATCTGTGAGAAGAAATAAAGGAGTCTGTTTTCTTTAACATATTGCCTCTTAATAAATTCAGACCCAGTAATTCAGATTTGTAAATTCACTCCACTCAGATATGTAGCTTAACCAAGTGGCTATGTATTGCAGGTAAACCAATAAAATTATCATTTTAAAATGACCATATACAATGTATACGGAAAGCCACCTTTTTAAAAAGAATATGGACTTTCCCTAATGAGAAAAGTATGTTTATACTGCCTATGGAACTGAAGCTCAGCAAATTCCTCTTAAAAATGACAATATGGCTAAATGGCCCAGTGGAAGATAAAGAAATGATGTATGTGAACCAAATAATCAGTATCTTATTCATTTTATTTCTAACATTATATTAAAGGATATAAATTGATATATATTCCATAATAAATGGTATATATTCCAGTCCACGCATTGTGCAGCAAAAATCTTGGGGAAAATAGCAAGACTTTTTTTTCTAAATCACAGATCCACATTAGGAAATGATAGTGTCTATATTTACTCATTTTCTTCTAGGGATCTGGGCAAATATAATAGAAGTGGGACTAGGTCCTAGGCATTGTGCTGGCAGTGATTTGGCCTGCCCAGTATAACCTTTTGGAAGAGTTTATCTTTGTGTTCCTCATCCTACTCTTAGACTACCCATTGTCTTACTTTGTCCCTACTGATTGGGATAATATTAAAAAATATTCGTCAAGGCATGAGCACTTGCCAATCACAATGGGACTGGATACCTGGAATTAAGAGCCAGCCCAGCCTTCCTGGTACATGCTGCGTGTGCAGCCCTCCAACCCCAGGTGTTTCAAAAGTTCTAATGATGATGTGGCCCCTTCCCAAGGATTTACCTTCTTAACTGGATTACTGAAAGGTCAATTCATGAATCTCTAGTGGTGATAATCCTAGTACACATGCCAAGGACAATAGGAGAACTATTTCAGATTGCATGAAGCCTTGCCGGACCCTCAAATTATATTGGGGAGTGAAGTCATCACAGTCTCTCACTCACTAAGCAACCATGACCAAGTCATTTACCTTCTCTAAGAAACCCCATTCTCCTATATTACAAAGGAAGCAGCCTCAGCCCCAATCTCCCTCAAAGCAATGCTGAAAAGGTCAAGTAAGAGAAGATGTGAAAATGTGCTTTGAATGCTTTCAAAGAAACATATTTTCTAATACCAAGACATAATTGCTAATAAATGGTTTCTCCATTACATAGGGTTAAGGGGTTTTTAATACATACATTGTTTGGTGCTCATTAAGAAGACACTAATTCTTCATGGGTTCATAAGCATGTATGTAACTGAGAATAATTTGCAGTGATGGTGCAGTAATGAATGTACAATCCTAATGAGAGAACGCACATTGCCTGAAAGTGTGTGTTGTTCTTTTCTTCCTTCCTTTCTTTTGCCAAGGATATTGTAATGAATTTTCTTCACAGGGTTTATCAATGCCTGTTTAACATTATCCCTTTCTTTCATGTGAAAACTTTTATTAGAATACCAGGCAAAGCTTTAGGCGTTCAATGAAGAAGTTATTAAAAAATAATTAATACCTAAATGGTGCTCAAAATACCACATTACAGCTAATCAACAGCACAGACACAAGGCACAGAGATGAGGACGATATTAAATTCCAGAGAGCCTGGCCTGATCCAGCAGTAATTTCATTATTTCCCAGCACAAAATTAACTTCTTCAGGAGGGTAAAGACTGAAGAGCTTCTGGAGGCTTCATGGTCTGAGTATCAGATGATTTCCTTGTTGGGATTCCACTGAGGAAGTTAGAGCTCAGTTTTATGTGGTCTCCATAGCTTGTTCTCCACTTTTCACATTCTTCATTCCAGGACAGTCAAAAATACAATGCTGGGCATCATTCTGGTACTCCTTTTCACATTGTCAGAGAGCCAATCATTAGAGTAGAAAGGGCTGCCAATGAACCTCCTCCTTCCTGCTTCATTGGAGGAATTCCAGGAGAGGCTAGCTGTAGGGTCCCTGGGCAATAGTGCCCAGTTCATTTCCTTCTGGGGAAGTTCTGAAATTCATTTGTTAGCTTCCCAAGACAAAACAGTTTAATTAATCTACAAAATGGGAACCAATTGAACCATTTTCTTTTGTTACTCTGAAATTGGCCAAACCAGTTAATGACTCTTAAGAGTTTAAATCAGAATTTCCCAAGTATGATCTTTGAAACACTATTACCATACAACTGCTCTGCAGGGTCAGGGGGAGAGAAAGAAAAAATATCATAGTTTAAAGTACTTTTGGAAATGTTGCTTATTACATCTCTTCTTGGAGTTTAATGAAAAATGTTCAGGGTTGAGAATTTTTGCCATCCAGAATGTTTAATTTTATTTAGCTAAGCATTTTCCAAGCTTATTTACCATAGAATGTTATTTTTTTTCCCCTCTGTTTCAACCTGTCACCATTGCAGAGAATATACTTTGGAAAGTGATGGTCTGAGTTAATCCTCATCTGCACCCTGCATTAGGTGGCTGCCATCAATTTGATGTAATTACACAAATATAAACTCAGCACTTCTACCATATAAGGTCAGAATAAAAGTAATGCACTCCTCAAGGGTAGGTTCCCAAGCTGGTGGGACATGTGCCAGTCCTCCAAAGACACATATACTTTTAAGAGGCCTCAAAATCTCTGGGCTAAAGACTATTAATCTATCCTTCCAGATGCCCAGCTGAGGTCAAATGCCAACTCCCTGGCAGTCAAGATGTCAGGAACAAAGGAGACAAATATGAGTAACTTGTGGCCTCTACCCTCAGGGAAGCCATTGTGACAGAGTCACAGACAACTAACAATAAGCCATAAGATATACGATATAAAAAAGGAGGAGGCTCATTCTGCAGGGGTGAAAATGGAAGTTGGTAATAAAGGCAGTGGCTATCAAACCAGGCTTCAACAGAGGGATTCTGCCAGGTAGAAGAATTCATTGGCTAAGCAACATGAGAATCACTGAGGCTGCAGAAGTGAAGGGGACAGCCTTCCTAAGTTATTTACCCCCCTCAACACCACAGAAGAGCCAACAGGCCTTAGAGGATCTGGATCTTAAGAATTCCATGATGGGGACTTCCAGTCAATATGGAGGTATAGGTATACATGCTTCTCCTCCTCCTACAACCACAGAAAGAATTATAACCAGATCTCAAAAACAAATTATACCCAGAACCATATGAAAATCCAACCATATGGAAATCTGACAAGCAAGGATTTAAAAAAGCCACATTCATCCAGATGGGTAGCAGGGGTGGAGTCACTGAGCTGGATGGAGAAGATGTAGTGAGGTGTGGAGAGGTGGCAGCACTAGTGGTGGAACAGATGATCCCACATTCACATGTGGTGGATAAAACTCCAGAGGGATACCTTGGAAGTGAGTGATTCCCTCCCTAGGCCAGACTGCACAGCCCAGAGTTCCAGTACCAACAAGATAAAAACCCATTACCTCTGACTGTAAAAACCAGTGAGGTTTGGGGTGGCAGAAGAAATTGCTGGATTTTTGCTGCTTAAAGGGCACGCTCAGGCTTAGAATGTATGCAAACCCACAGCAGCAGCCCTCTTCCAGCTAATCATACACGGAAGGTGGGTGAGGTGACAAGAAGCAGGGTGAGTGCCCAGCAGGTCTCCAAAATCCAGGCAGTGGCATTGATCCCTCTCTGAGTCCCCCTCATCCACACACACACATAGAGCTACAAAGCGGTAAAGCAGGTTGCCCCACCCTGACAATTACCTAAGGCTATGCCCCACATTATTTATAGGTGCCTTTTCTACATAGGCTATGCTACTAAGACAGGGAGTGAAAGCAGCTCTACTCAATACATAGAAACAAACACAGGGAGGTGGCCAAGTTGAGAAGGTAGAGAAATATGGCACAAATGAAAGAACAGAACAAAATCCCACAAAAAGAAGTAAATGAAATGGAGGTAGCCAACTTAACAGATGCAGAGTTCAAAACACTGATGAAGTGAGCTCAGAGAACTCATTGAATACAGCCACAAAATAAAGGAAGAAATGAAAGATACACTAAGTGAAATGAAGAAAAATATATAGGGAACCAACAATGAAGGGAAGGAAACCAGGAATCAAATCAACGATTTGGAAGAGAAGGAAGAAATAAGTATTCAACTAGAATAAAAAGAAGAAACAAGAATTCAAAAAAAATGAGGAAAAGCTTACTTATGGGTTAACTTTAAATGTACCAACATCCAAATCATAGGCATGCCAGAAGAAGAGGAGGAAGAGCAAGAAATTGAAAACATATTTGAAAAGTAATGAAAGAAAACTTCTCCAATCTGGCAAAGGAAATAGACATTCAAGTCCAGAAAGCACAGAGTCTGAAACATGTTGGACCCTAAGAGGACCACACTGAGACACATTGTAATTAAAATGCCAAAGGGTAAAGATGAAGAGAGAATCTTAAAAGCAGCAAGAGAAAAGCAGAGAGTTACCTACAAAGGAGTGCCCATAAGACTATTACTCAATTTCACAAAAGAAACTTTGCAGGCAAAAAAGGACTTGTAACAAGTGTTCAAAGTGAGGAAAAAGAAGGACCTACAACCTAGATTACTCTAATCAGCAATGCTATCATTTAGAATAAAAGGACAGATAAAGTGATTCCCAGATAAGATAAAACTAAAGGAGTTCATCATCACCAATCCATTATTACATGAAATGTTAAAGGGACTTACTTAAGAAAAAGAAGATCAAAACTATGAACATTAAAATGACAAAAAACTCAGAGCTATTGGCAACTGAATGTAAGAAAACAAAACCAAAAACATACTAAGTAAACAACCAGAACAGGAACAGAATCATAGATATGGAAAATATTTGGAGGGTTATCAGCTGGGAGTGGTAGGGAGAAAATGGGAGAAAAGGTACATGGATTAAGAAGAATAATTAGTAGGTATAAAATAGACATAGAGATGTTAAGAATAGTATAGGAAATGGAGAAGCCAAAGAACTTACATGTATGACCCAGAGACATGAACTAAGAGGGGGGAATTGCTGGATGGAAGTAAGGGTACTGGGCAGAGTGGGGGAAAGGGGGAAAAATTGGGACAACTGTAATAGCATAATCAATAAAATATAGCAAACAAAACAAACAAACAAACAAAAAAGAATTCCATGGTGGGGTAGGCATATGTCAACTAACTCCTTCACACCAGAAAACTATTATGCCCACATTCCACACCTTGCATGATGCAGGTCTGGAGTGAGCCTCTGTGTTCCCCTCTCCTTGGCCAGCCAGGCCTCTTCATCTCTCCTAGCAGCAGGCTTTCAATACTAATCACCGCTCTGATGGGCACCAGCACAGGGATATGCATATGCACCCTTGCCTTATAAAAAAAAAGCATTCTTAAAAATTGGATATTCATGGATGTTTTATAAGTGAAATCATTTTATATTACCATGAAGAATGACTTATGTGAAAGATCCTTGCAGTGAATTTTTGGGAAGCAAGGGATCCACATGCACTCTGAGATATCTGTTTAGATTTTCCTCAACAGAACAGAACTGCTTTTAGAAGACTATTGAATTTAGAAAAATTATGAAAAGCAGACATATGAAAACTCCAGCATTCCCAAACTAAAGAGAAAAAAAGATGAAAGTAAGCTTACAAGCTAAAGATGCCTCCTGATAATAATTTGATGTAAAATCATAGTCCCATCCATAAATCAATTTCTTCTGGGACCCTTGAGTTGCCCATAGGCTCTGTCTACCCTAAATAATGACCCTATAATTTGCAAGATGAAGAAAAACAACAGAGAGACACTAATAGATTTTTACACTGTCAGGAGGCACATAGCCAAACAGGCAGTGGTGTTGAGCACAACAAAGTAAAATTTGAACCTCCTAAGCAAACTGACAAATTGTCCTCTGGAGTCCAATTCCCAGCATCAGCACCACTTTGCCACAATGGCCTGTCTCCTGCATCTGCAGCCTAATGGCTCTCCACGCCAACAAGGGCAGTCAGTGTGATTAAAATAGCCATCAACAAAACAGTCCAGTAATTAGCCATCTTCTTTGTTAAATATAATTCTGGTCAGCAAGATTGATAGGTTCTCTTGGTCATTAACAGTCTATTTAACAACCATCAATTTACAGTCATCACTTTTCTGAGTCCTAGTGTTAAAGAGGTTATGGGGCAGATTGTACTCAGGCAGAGTCAAGAGCTGGAAAATTAAACCAGACATAAAAAGCAAGACTTACAAAGTAGTGTTCCTCAGAGTGTGGTGTGGACCTATACATAGATAATTACAATATTGATGCTAGAAAATTTATTCAAGAACTTATTTAAAGGGAAAAGATCTTAATCAATGCCCTATGCCATAGCAGAATAGTTTAGGTGGGGCTAGGAAATTCTTAAAGGTCAAACCCAGCCAAAATCAAGATTTTGTTAAAAATGAATCCCACCTATCCATCAACTATAAAAACATTGCCTAACCTCAAAAAACAAAATGCGTTCTTTGGTCATGTTTAGATATCCTGAAAACATGGATCCTTGAAAAGTGTTTCCATTATTTAATGTAAAAATAGATACAGAAACTTTTAAACCAGTCTTAAAATCATACTTAAAAGCTGAATCACTCAGAGTCAGTCATTACAACACTATATTTTAAAACTTTATCTACAACACTTATATAGTCAGTTGTGTTGGTTAGTTAGTGACATGGTCTTTACACTACCACATTTTGATCTAACATTTTACCTAACCCAAACTTGTTGTCAGCCCATTTGTTTTGTTGATGTTCATGGGTCATCTACAGAAAAAGAGCTACCTCTTCCACTGGTGTAGTTAATAGCACAGAAAATGCTTTTCAAGCTGCCAGCTGGTGACATAGCTCAGTCTTACTCTATGCTTGAGTGGCCTAATACAAGGCAAAACAGAAAGAATAAGGGAGAAATATATCTTTCATAGCCTTCAAGTTTTAGATTGTTGTACAGAACTCTTTCCAGTTCAAGAAGAAAAGAATAAAAGATGAACTGAATTAGTCCAGGTAGTTAAACTGGATTTTGTACACTCGAATCTAAAACAAACATCACTAGAATTGATCCTCAAAAGTATGTACCACTAATGAGAAACCTGAGGATGCCCCTGAAGGTCAAAGATGTCCCTGTGGAACCACCAATGTGACAATATCACAGTGTTGCTAAACACACACATGCAGAAAAGGTATTATGTCTGTTTTTGTAAAGTTAAAATGGGAAATAAAATAATAGCAGAAAAATACTAGTTCTATTGACCAAAGTTCAGAGGAGCCTGAAATATTACTTATGAAACACTTCAACCATTTTTTCCCTTTCTTTACAAGTTTCCTGGATATTGATTCACATGTGTCTACAGCAAACCCATGTTCTGCCTCAGAAGAATTCACAGCATAGTAATTGAGGAGGAAGAGTTAAAGTATTGATGGGCAGGCAGGTGCCATCTCAAATATCAGCTCTGTGTTGAAAAGGATTCTAAGGCCCTATCTGGATTCAGTGGGAGAGAATAGCATGATCAGTTATTGATATCTGAAGAGCCAAGTTTCACATAGAGCTTACAAGCCTCAATTTAGAGCTTAAAAGCCTGGATTCTGAGGACACACTGATGTTTGAATCCCAGCCCTATGACTTTTAGGGCAAGATATTTAACCTCAATTTACCACATACAAAATGGTAAAAATCAAAACAATGATCTTATAGGGCTATGATCATTAAAGAAACATTATATATTAAGCAACTTTTGCAATGTCTATCACCTAACATTCACTTAGTAAACATTAACATCATCACCAGCAGGACTTGTTGCCACTGCTGTAATCGGCATTGCAGAATAGAATGGTGGCTTGTTTTCTGCCCAACAAGCTGTCTGTGTTCTAGAATCCACTCCTCAACTCAAGTGCAGCACTGACAGGTATGACTCTTTGAAATCCAGGTGGCAGTGGAGGAGTGAAATAGGTCAAATCTATGCATTCTTCACAGGACTGAATATGAATTTGGTAGAACTAATTCCAAAATGCAACATGCTGTAATGGTAGTTATAACATCTTTGAACTGTGAAAGATTCAAATGCCTTTTAATGACTTGTATTTTTAGGATACTGCAAAGTGATCAAAATCAGTGCATCTTGACTTAAACAATCACTTTGTCTTTCCCAGGCTTCCCCAGAGCAATACCATGCAATCCCACACCTCCTGTGTTCATGCAAACTGAATGAGGAACCAAAAGGAGACCAGTTCCAACTCAACTGTTACAAACTGCCTTCAAATACAGGTAGTTCGGTTCTACCATTAACATGCAAGGAAACACTCTCATACCTGGCAGATGATGAGGACAGGCTTCTAAACTTGACTCTATTATTAAGGCTTCTGTTGGCTATGGCCATCAGGCAAATAGGACTTGGAAAAAGGGCATGAGTTCTCAACTGGGGACAGTTTTGCCCCACAGGGAATATGTGACCATGTCTGGAGATACTTTTTGTTGTCTGGAGATACTTTTTGTTGTCTGGAGATATTTTGGAAAGATGTTACTGGTAGCTAATGGATAGAAACCAGGGATGCTTCTAAACATCTTACTATGCATGGCCCCACCTCCACAACTAAGAATTAAAAGGTTCAAAACATCAATAGTGCTGAGGTAAAGCCCTGAACTAGTATGAAACACAGATCAGTGTGGACTCATTGCTAAGTGTTTCCCTACTAGACTGGAAGCCCCACACGGACAGGGACCATTGAATCCTTGGTGGTTAGCATAATACCTAGTACTTAACAAGAATTCTATTATTTTTTCCAAAGTGAATGAACTACAGCTGTAGAAAACAATGCAGGTCACCATTTTTCTTTGCAGTAGAGCAAGCACTTCTTCCATACCAAAGTCATACAGTAAAATTTAAAAAAAAGTAGAAGATATAGCCAAACATGATTTTGCTTACTAGGGTACGTAGCACTTAGGCACCTTTAATAAATCTCTCC